>JALLPH010000026.1:0-40366 GCA_036939855.1 Cyclotella choctawhatcheeana
ACGCTAGGCTGGATTTTGGGGGGGTACACTTTAGGTATTGGAGGTGGGCAATGGGATAGCATATGTGGGATAGACTACCTTTCCCACATAGGGGGGTACACTTCCAACTCTAGCCTGACAAAATTGGGGGGGTTACACTTTGGGTTTTAGGGGGTATCTACACACTTTGCAGAGGTCGCTGTATTTTTTGTACCTGCTCCGTGAGATTGGTGCTACTGATAATTAGCGCTATGGTACTATCGGGCCTACGTACGGTACCATAAGTGCCATAGTGTAGGGTGGTCGTATCTCCCCATTTCCCCCCAGCCATGTGAAAAAAAATAATTTATCTTCAAAGCCTCCCTTTTCTCTAACACCTGTTCAACTTTTTTGATTGAACAAATACATCATTAGTCGGTCTTCATTCCACCACATCCAAGGTTTCTGCTGGTGAGTTTTAGATTACGTGGCCGTTGTGTGACAGTTTCATGTTGATGAAGGGGGATATGGTATTTTTGTACCAAATCTTTCATAATCTGAATCTTGCGGTTCGCATCGGCGAAAAGGCTGATATATTTATCTAACACAATCTAACATGATGTTTTCGTTTATTTGTTGAAAATTGTGGTGCAGCTGATTGGTTTCACTATTGTCAGTCAAAGTCCCCGTTTTTTTCTCTTGCATCTCCCTACGATTGCCTCACAACTCACAATCAGAATCTCAAACCGCCCAGATCAGCAGTAAAAGCGCGACGAATAGAAATATAAAGAAAAAATGTCCGACACCACTGAGGCAGAATTGAAAGACACCAATGGGGATGCTGGTGTAGCTCACGGTGCAATTCCAGAAAGCGAACTAAAAGATAATGAACCTGACAAGGCTGATACAAGTGCAAAAGATACTGAGGAGGGAACGGGCAAAGATATTATTGAAGATACACCTGTCATAAATGCAGCTGCGCAGGCACATGATGATGCTGTACCTGAGAGACAGAACACCTTAGATGACATGGAAGATTGCAAATTAACTCCACAAGATGCTGATGCGCAGAGACAATCAATGAAAGATGGTAAGGATCACGTTTTATGCAACCATAGTACGAAACCTAGCAACTAACATCCTCTAAGCGCTTGAGGGCAAGAACTTTCCAGCCCCGTCCCTATCAGATAATTCAAAACAACAGGAGAATCATGTTCATTTCTCTGATAACGTGGAAACCCAGTCTTCTCTTCATGCTGACGATTACACAAACCGTCAAAGCTTGCCTCATAACCCCAACAACCATGAATCAGCCCTACACTCCGATTCTTCAGGAGGAGGGGGAGGGGCCACTAATGGCACGCTGGACAAAATCCGTAGGAAGAATCCACGCCTTACACCAGGGCAGGGCAAAAAATCACATTCTCATCCTCGTAAATCTCCATTCAGTAGTGAGATTGCCAAACTACGTGAACAGCAACGCCTCGCAAAAGAGAAGAAAGGAATATCGAGCAAAACTGTGGGTCTAGCCGCCACAACAGCTCCACCCGACACAGCCTCCTTCGTAAAACAGGCTGAAAAAGTGAAGCATAGCATCCTTCAATCACTGGGGGAATTCCTCACGGGAGCATTTGCCGATGACGAAGAACTCTCTGGATCGTACTATTCCCAAGAGTTATTGGATCAGATCCAAGCCAATGATCCCACAGTCAAGGGAATTTGGCTCCAGGCTAAGAGTTTGAACGATACTCACGTACAGAAATTGTGTGAGGTGTTGATTAGGAATAGGATCATCACGGAGGTCTGGTTGCCGCAAAATCAGATTACAGATGTTGGTGCTGGATTTATTGCCCACATGCTGAAATTTAATCATAACATCAAGGAGTTGTTTTTAGGGAAGAATGAAATCGGCCCAAAGGTGAGGTCTTTGAATTGTGCTCGTGTTATAACTTGCTGATAAACTCTTTCCTTACAACTTTGGTTTGGTAGGGAGCTGCGGCGTTGGCAGCAGCACTAGCACGCGGAAATAACACATTAGTTGCCTTAGGTTTAGGAGATAATCACATAGGGGTGGAGGGTGCGGGTGCATTTGCAGCAGCATTACGTCACAACCATACGTTAACATCACTCGACATCAAAAACAATGACATCCCTAGATATAGCTCTATTAGGGGATTATTGCATAAAATGCTCGAGTTCAATGCAGCAGATCCTGGTGATGAGTCATTAGTCAGTGGCTTGCAGGAGGAGTTGGGGTCCTTAATTTCCAATTTGCCACCTGACATGGCTGAAGATATTGTTCTGCAAGCAGAAGAGGCTTTGAAGATGGCCATGATGTGCCGCAAACGGGGAGATGTAGTGGGTGCTGCCGAGGCAGAAGGGTAAGCCACCAACTTTTCTATGTTTGACAAAGTGTCATAATTTTCAGTTTCATTTCAACTTATAGCCTCACTGCTTGTATCCTCGACCAATCAGTATTTTCATTCGTATCTGCACGACAGGAGAGGCACCAGTTGATCCACCAGAGGAAATGGCGAATGCTGTCCGTCAGCAACAGAAGCTACGTCCAGCAAGATCGAACAAGACGCAGAAGAAGCCAAGTGAACCTTTGGAGGATTTGAATGGCGAGCTCAATACGCTGAAGTTTCATGATCAGGGAGAGAAAGTCGTAGGAGGAGGAGAGGAGAAAACATTTGAAGAAGTGCTCAAAGAAGAAGGTACAAAATCTAATGAAAACGAAGCAACGCTTGACACATCTGAGGTCAAAAACGACGAGCTTCCAGAAGCCAAAGATAAGAATGAAAGTGCCGAGGCAGGTTGTGATACTGTGCAGGAGGATCCATCTGGAGGTAAATAGCCTAAATTCCAACACATGCACACAATGTGTTCTGTGTTTGCTGTTTACAGGTTTTCATATAGTTACATGATCAATGTAAGCTCAATTATAAACACCAGGTGGGGAACCTAGATTATTTGATTATTCGTGACAGCCTTCACAAGCTGAAATCCGAGGCTCTGATCTCAGGCTGTCAGCAAAAACCTCACTGCTACAGCAGCGCAGAGATGAGAAGAGAAGGTCTAATAGGCAGCGTCAAATATTATTTTACCATTTGCCTTAGTAGCAAAGTCAGGCAATAGGGAAGTAAGCACATTCTGTCAAGAGGCAAATGATATTCAACAAATCAAGTCAATATTCTTTGAGTTCTTATTCATCATCGTCATCATCATGTCCGCGGCCATGTCCGCCTCCACGACCATCGCCTCCACGATCAGCATCTCCATGACCACCGCCTCCACGATCGCCGCCGTGGTGACCGCCGCCGTGGTGATCGTCATGGTCATGGTCATCATCCTTGTCCTTCTTGTCGCGTCTGCTGCGGCTCCTGCTGCGTCTGTTTTTGCGATCTCTATCGATGCATTCAATTGAAAGAGTGTCAGTCATGAGATATTAAGTAGGGTGAATGCAGCAACAATTAAAACTCACTTATCCCACCACTTGTATCTGTGACCATACTTCCTCCTCCCACTTTTATTCCTGTAGTACCTTGAGCCACTGCCATAGTACACATAGACAGTGTTGGTAGGATGGCGATCATCCAATTCTTCATCAATATCATCCCTAAGAAATATATTGACAAGCAAATGAGACCCATGTCATGTAGGTAATTACATCTCGACATGCAGAGCATGGAGTACTTACGCGACGCGATCGCAACGAGTATCTCGATCAATGACAGCCACGACATCACCATTCCTGGCATCGTCATTCGCATCATCTTCATCGTCTACAAAGAAGACTTCATCGAAATCGTCTTCAAATTCATAAGCAATATCATCAGCGCAATTTACTGTCTTACTGTAGTTGTCGTCTTCGACAATGTACAGATCCTGCCTGCGTCTACTCCTGCTCCTGCCCCTGGTCCTGCTGCTCCCACCGTAAATAATGGTCTGGAGCTCACGTGACTCAGGGGCCTGGTCCTCCCCTCGGAGGTTATTTGCTTATGACGAAAGACGGAGAGAGGTGTTCAGAATAAGAATATTCTATACTGTCTTCATCACTATAGGATCTCACCTGATACTACTCCAGCAATGACAAGGATGGTAAGTAAAATCCTCATTCAAGGTTCGAATGCTTCTCTTTTGTTGTTTAGTTCTAGGCGTTTTGCGTTCAATAGCTTTTGGTTTTATGAGCATAAAGTCATATTCATCGATTCTATCCATGATCTAGGTTGAGTTCTCGTTTGATTACCATGACTCAACAATATTGAATTCCTAGCAGGAACATTGATTGCATGTCGGTTTATATTTGATAGACGAGAACTGTGTGATTAGCCCAACCACTAGAGACAGCATCACTCTGTCCCGTAATTGATTTATACTTTCAGTCATGGCGAGTCCTATTGGGAATTGGGACTGTTTGGTAGAATGAATAAGAGCCTTCTCATTTTCTTCTTTATCTTCTATCTTCTGTAGGTTGTCATTGCCTATGGTATGGTATGGTATGGTATCGTATGGTATGGTGTATGGTATGGTTATGGTATGGTAGGTACGATGTATCTGGCAGATATCTGGCGCCAGCTACCATAGCTCCCGCTCCCGGCTCCCGGCTACTTTGATTCTCTTCTCATCAGCATTCAGCATCATCCAGATAAAATTTGCATTGAGGCACCTGCCTGCCGCAGTCTTAGGTGAATTAGGTTTAGGAGCTAGAGCGAGGCAAGCTTGGTCTAAATCTCAAATGGGACGAGGGGCAAAGAAGTTGTAACATAATTTTTCTGTGTGGAGTCAAACGGAATAGCATTGTATTTATGGAATTCGTTAGCTATTATTGTCGTGGAACAGAGATATAACTTCTTCAAAAATACCACTATGGCAAGCTACTACAATCCATCCAGACGTCTCTCCGATTGGGCAGCTGCCGCTCTATCACCATTTATCCAGCTAGAAATACAAGAAGGACAATCATCTCAATCTTCTTCTCTCAGTGTCGCACTCTGGTCAGGTCAAGTCCAATTGAAGAATGTTGAACTACGTCCTGAGGCATTTGATCAGTATTTAAACCCATCGGAGCCAGAATTCAATGAGTTTGGGACAAGGATACGTTGGAAAATTGTCCGTGGGACAATCGATGATGTCTCTGTAAGTATACCGTGGAAACGTCTGTTGGTGGGCACTTCGTATTCTAGTTCGAGGAAAAGGGGGAGACAACATAAGCAAGGGGTTGCTCTTATCGAGGGACAGGATGCGGTGAATCGATCATTAATTAGGCTGGACAGCGATGCAGGGCCTTCTACGGCGGAGATAGGAAGCTGTGTTGATCAAGGTAAGCTTGTGTGTTATGTTAGGGTTAATGTATTCCAAATCCAATTCTAACATTGAAATACCTCTTCGGTAACTATATCAATGAAAGAGGGAGAACAAGCACCGAATCACCTCGCAGAGGATGACAATAATACCCTTGGATGTACTGTAATGAAAATTGATGGGGTTAACTTGATCATTGGTTACGAAGTCATTCATCGATCTTTCGACCCAACTCAAAGTCAATCTTTCAATGCCGATGATAGTGCGGCTGAAGAGCAATCCCAAAAAAGAGTAAGCGAGCAGAAGAATCGAATTTTACAAATTGCTGAGAGACGTTTACTTGCTGGACTTGACCCTTTTCCTCCAGCCTTGACTAAGAGCCTCCAAAAGGACATTCAATCAATACTCCAATCATCTTTGGATCAATCTCTTTCCGTAAGCCTACCTAACGAAAATTCAGAGAACACATCAACATCTACATATATATCCAATTACTTCTCCACTACAATAAAATCTCTCTTATGGCGGACATATGACTCCCTCTCCGTATCAGTTTCTCGTGTTCGAATGTCCATAGTTGGGGATAGTCACTATGATAAAAAAGTACGAATTCTATCAAAGAAAAGACGAATAAGAAAACGACCTGAACAAAAGCCTGATGAAAGAGTGAACAATGCAAAGCGCCCTATACGTTCTTCATCTCATGCTCACGGGACTAGTTTTGATTCAGCCTTTAAGGAAAGGCATCGACGATTCATCAATGCTGATTTTTGGGACCACAACTGGGAACAGTACCCAGCAACTATAACACCCGTCAGAAGAGGTGGGACGAGTAAGTTAAGACAGAGTTCAGGTTCCACTTTAGATGAGTGTTCCGATGAGGATGATTCTGATGATTGTTATAAAGATGAAGACAAACCTGAAGCTGCTGCTGTGGCCGAAGAGGAAGATGATGCAACAGTCTGGTCTAAAGAAGGCCACGTTGAATTAGGTCTAGTACTTGATAAACTTGACATTCGGCCTGGTTTACAGTCACAAACCTTGCCCCCGAAGCAAGGAATCGACGGGAACAAAGAAATTTGCGACGCTAAAGATCAGGGGCCAATGTCAGTCAAGCATTTGCATTTCCGGAGCATCGGGGCTTTTGTTCGTAGAGCACCACTATCATCGTTGATAGCGAAAAGCAAATCAGAACCAAAACAACAGAGAAAAGGCCTCAAAGAGAAGAGATTCTGGCATGGATTGGACCTTGATGAATTCATCATTATTCCCACCAGTATAGAGACAGAGTGCAAATTTTATCGTCACGCAAATGGTGGCGATACAGCCACTATTAGTTCACTGCCTACAGCTAAAGACAAGTCTACCGATAATAATTCAAAACAGAGACAATCAAAGCCAGGAGTATCTCACGATCGCACTGACAGATCACACGCAACTACCGAAACAAAACGAAGAGACAAACGAGACAAGATTCGGCTTAAACCAGTTGAACAATCTACGAAAAGCACGATGGAAACGATTGAGAGCAATTTTACCGAATCATGTTTGATACCTAAACAGCTTGAGTTGAACTGGAAAGTTGGGCATGTGCGCAGCTCAGTGTCTTCTCGCAACATGTATCTTATCTGTTCTGCCTTTAAGTCGTTGATGAGATTAAAGCAGGGAAGGCCATCAGTAACAATACGATCAGCGAAAACATCCGATCGGAAGCTGATCGAACAGATGGCGGAGGAAGGAAAGCCGATGATGACAGCATTGGATGCTCGTATGTACCGTATTTTGCCTCAGTTAAGGTCGCCAACAAAGTACTGCCAACTGCTCTCTCTCCAAGGTGTTGTTCTGGCATGGTGGAAATACGCAATCACAAGTGTTATTCTAGAATTGAACCAACGCAACAACTTAATTAACAAATGCACGAGCACCAGCGAAAGAAAACGGAGCAGCATTTTAACAGCAGTCCAAAAACTACAGTGGGACTGGAATCATCAAAGTAAGATTAGGAGGGAGTACATTCAGCTTTATTTGTTAGTGAATGAAACACGCCCTGTGGATGAAATCGACACAAAGCAGTCAACCACAAACAGAGCTGCATTACTCGCAGCTGAGTCGCGATTGGAAGAACTTGAAAATGGATTGTCAGTTGAGAGAATAATGTTGCTGAGGAACATATCTCGTGCTGCATTACTTTCAGCAAATGCCACAAATGCCGGATACGCCTCTTCATTTTACAACTTTACAACTAGTTCTAGACTAGCTGAGGATCTATCCTTTGTAGTAGATGGTATCGATCAACAGGCTCATAAAGGAAATTTTGCCACTGAAACTGATATACAGACATTTAATCATGATAACGCAGACGGTAGGCAAGGTACGAACAAGTTCACTGCGGTGGAAGAAAAAGCAAATGGTGATTTGAAAGATACTGTTGGTGATTCTATGCTGTGTTGCTCGTCGGTTGCCTTCGCAGGATTCTCTTTGGCATTGTGTGAATTATATCATAAAGAGAGTTCAAAGAGTGATGTCAAGGAAGATTTATCTGATGATATAAGTGCGCTGACTGGGTTCTCAGACTCCGCCGACACATCATCCCTCTACCAACTAAGCGAGCAGTACACTATTTACGAGAGATTCGACCCTACTTATCACTTTTGGGAACATGACAAGCGGAAATTGCGTCACGAGCCAATCTCTCTGTTACATATTTCAGATATTACAGCATCACTCCAGCACTCTAATTTGAAGAGAAAATGTAAAGTTTTGATAGGAGGGGTTAGCATTTGTAATGGCAAGCATCCTGCAAATGCTATCATTTCCGTTGGTCACATTTCTGGTTTAGAAATGCCAAGCAAAGAGTCTTCTCCCAAAACTACTTATATGTCCATTCTTACAGTCTGGGATGGCTCTTCACCAACTACGGCATATTCCAGTATCAAATCATTGAGTGTCAACGTTGACTGGAAATTGTTCCAACAAATCACAACATTTTGGACACTCAATAGAGAATCTGACCTAAGAAATCATTTGATGCCCTTGTACAAAGAATCCAGTCTGAGAAAAGTTACTTTTGACAAAAAGCCCACCACTCAAATGTCTCTATCTTTAGAATGCGAAAGAATACGAGTAAGAATCCCAATATTAGCAGTTAGTACTGATAAAGTGACATCAGTTGCGGTTTTGTCCTTGGTTGCCTTGCGATTGGGCATAGGAGAGGCTCGAGAAGATGCCGAAAGGGCACCAGATGATAGTAGAGACTATGAAGTGGCCATTGACGAATTCAATGTGCAAGTCATACACCAGCCAGGCTCTCTGTTATCTTTTTCTGACGTCAACACAACACAAGAATTGTTTCAGATTCCGTTGACAATCAGAGTGCATAGTGCCGACATAGCCAGCAATCAACCAGTCATTATTAGCATCTCTCCGGTGCGATTGCTCATTTCAGAAGACAGAATAGTAACAGTTATGCAGTTGGTGCAACAATATTTAAGGTTGTGTAGTAGTGAGAAGGTTCAATATATTCGACTGGAACTGCCTGCCATTTCTGAGTATACTGTGGCTGAAGTGCAATTATCTATTGAATCAATTGGCTTGCATCTGTGCACTAAAGACAACGAAAGCGAAGTCTCAAAATGCTCTTCTTCTGAGCATCATCTGCGAGAAATCACGACCAACTATCTAACCCTTATTTCTTGTCTTGATATTGAATACCCAAACCAAGACGTAATGAATTGCATTGAAAGGTTATACAAGGACCAGTGTATTGCTTTGGGTCTATCACATGAAGATGCGCAGAAATGTTTTGTTACTGCTCAATCAAGCTATCAAGATAACATTAGATCACTGGATGTAGAGTCTTGCACTTCCTCAGACACAGAACAAGTCATCGCAATGGCAGCAGTGAAAATATTATCAGTTCTGGGAGGCACTCCTAAGTTACCAGAAGCTGGGTTGTTTATTCACACCGATGCAGTATCCATATCATGGTCCGCGTTTTACTGCAAGAGTATGTTGCAGATTAAGGCAAAATCACTGAAATGTCACGATGGAACAGGTACCAATTTGATTGAAATTGCGTCTGCTGATGTGCCTCTATCGCCCACTGAAGACAGTTTTGCCCTCATTGCATCACTGAGCTCGAATGAAGTAACAACCACTCATGTTCGGCGGGAGGTTTATTTTGAATTAGATGGTGCTCTTGTTACTTTTCGCCCCGAGTCATTCTCAAATGCACTGGCTGTCTTACAAACTTTAGCTGATCTATCTTCAATTAACCCGGAGAAAGCTGACAAAACATTGACTAACGTGAATGGACCCACTTTCAGCGCTCCAAATTTGACTGTCAATGGCACCCTATCATCAATATCAATCCTCATCACAGATGACTTTATTCCATTTGCAACATTTAATGCTAGTGGTTTATCACTCAACCATTCGTCAGCTTCAGGGGAATATCTACACACATCATTGTTAGCTGATGAGATAATGCTGCAATGTGTGTCCCCAGCAAGTGCTGAAACGTATCCTGACGTTGTTACTACTCATCTTTTCG
The DNA here is from genome assembly GCA_036939855.1 of Cyclotella choctawhatcheeana. Taxonomy (NCBI): domain Eukaryota; phylum Bacillariophyta; class Thalassiosirophyceae; order Thalassiosirales; family Thalassiosiraceae; genus Cyclotella; species Cyclotella choctawhatcheeana. The sequence goes on from JALLPH010000026.1 coordinate 9,815, forward strand.
AAGAATGTTGTACTGAACGTAGTGCCTTAGCTATACACATCACAAATGAAAAAGGCATTAGTTCCGACATAGTAGACGTTTCAATTTTCTTGGATGGAGTGAGAGTGACTATTCTTCGCCAGTTCGTGAATGAAGTTGTTCAATATATTTCATCTTCCAAGTACGGACTTGGTTTGATGCGAAAATCAAAAGAGCAACATCAAACAAATACTGAGAAAGTAGACCACCCTAGCAATTCCCGGCATATGACCATTAATCTTACACACTCAACAATAATTTTGCCCCGAGACAGCAATAGTATTGATCTAGTTGGAATTGAGTTGGACGCGCTCTCTATATGTCCTACATTTGTGAAAGACTCTTGGACACTAGACTCTTATTCGTTCCATGAAAACACTAAGAACCCACCAAAGATGGGTTCATCTGAAGTATTTTTTGATTGCATTGAAGATCAAATGGCTTCATCGGTATCATCTGGACCGCAAATCTCTCGTATTGATCTGCATTTGCGAGGAGCTAGACTCTATACGGCATTAAACGCCATGCAACATTCATCAAATGATGTCAATCTTGCTCTCTGGAACAGTTTTGTGCACTGCTCAGGTCGATGTGCAACGAACAAGTTCGTATACACGCGAAATACGAGCCTGAACGATGATACAATAAATGCGCAAATATCATCTGAGATTAAATCAAGGACATGGCAGGAGGTCACACTTGAACCACTGAATATAGAGGTAAAAGCTGACTCGACTCCTCATTTACGTTTGATGGTTGAAATGATGGGCTCCTCTCTCCTTGACATGCGCATGAGCCAGTTGTACTTGCTTATGTCAATTTGGTTTTCAAATATGCAGCAGCTTCCAGTGCTATTCCCTTACGATGAGAAATTTGTTGAGGATTCATCAATGCCTCCCAACCCCCCACCAAATTGGCCAGAATACGGAACTGATGAATTTATCGAAAGGCTCAAAGAAATTACTTCTAACGAGACATTTGAATTGGCACTGTGTATCAAGAAGCTGGTACTAAAATGTTCGTATGACCTTCCAGGATACTTCTTTAAAGATCCCGCAACACAGTCAATGATCGGGGAGGATACAATATCTTTGTGTCTTGAATGTGCAATCTGTAGTGTTATATCAAGTGATGTACTACGTGTTGGGGTTGGGGCAACTGATATGGCATTGTTGGATGGCAGAACAACAAAAGCCTACAAACAAAATGCTAGCATCAAAAATGTGAACGGTGTACTTCCATCTGTAGATGTAACTTGGGGCCTAGACTGCGGCTGTCATACACTGATAGATGGACTGCATCTGCCATTTCAAGTGACAGTTTTCATGACTCCAGATAATCACGTTATGATCAATTTAGGAGGAGATTCACTTGATGGCACACTGCAAGATTTGTCAATAATTTGGATTCTATTAGATTACTTCGGGCTCTATTTCAGAGATCCTGCATACGGCCATCCATGCTTCATATCAGACCAAATCGTTCGACAAGTTTTGGGTTGTGGTGATATAGAATACAGCAGTTTAGATATAGATTTCCGGCTCTGGCTAACAAATCCTCACCTTATTATTCCATCAAGTGCTGAAAACCATGATGGGTTGTGCATCATGCTCGAAGCTACATCGGGAATTTATTATCGTTTCAAATCCCATGGCGTATCCTACTCATCGCAAGATGTTGTTGCAAAGGATCTTGCAATTGTAGCTCTGCGTGAATGCATTGAGTCTCCCATTAGTAGAGGAAGGCGTCAGGTGTCGGGATGCTTAAAGAGCACCGGAGCTCAAACACTGATAGATGGGTTATCTTTCTCGGTACAATATGATTACAATGAGAGTGCGAACTACAATAAGTTAGCCGTATGCATTCCTCTGTCTGCTGAGCACCTTGATAGGACTAACATGGATGGTATGGAAACCAAGAACATTGGAGCACAGCCCTTCTTATGTCAACCTCCTCTAGTTTGCAAGCCATTTTTTTTGCCCTCTCGGGATATGAAAACAAAATTCACTGCATATTTGACCATGGAATACATGAAACTGGCATTGGAAGTTCTCACTGCATTTGTTGGACCGAAGGTGGAGGACAATCCAGAACCACCCCCCCCAGCACAGAGAAATATATATTGCATCACGGCCAATGTGAACGGAGCATCATTCATTCTTAGCGACCCTGTCATGGGTATGCATCGCCCTCATTTATGTATATCATTACCATCTTTAATCATAACAGTCTCACAACTCCAAGCCAATGAGCAGAATTTGTCGAGAAGAAAATCGCTTTGTTCTCTGGAAGCACAGTCTAATTGTGATTCTGACTTACAAGCTTCAATGGAAACAACGATCTTCATTGATTACTTCAAGATAGGGAAAACAAGAAATTGGGAGGTAAGCAAGTGAGAAATGCATGCCATTTCATTACCTCGCATCTTGTCTTCTAATGCTATCATAAAATTGGACGCAGCCATTAATCGAGCCATTTAAGTGCTTAGTTCTCTATGAACAGTCCCAAGAACGTGGCCAAGGTGTTACAATCAACATGGACTGCCCTCTACATTTGAACATCACATCTGCAGCAATCGACACCTTTGATGACGCAAAAAATACATTTGAGAAATTCTGTTCAAGTACTGCTGATATCAGTTATCCCAGACAGTCCGTGTCAGACTTGGATACAATTATTGAAGGCCCACTTTCCCATGGGATAACTCTTATCCATTCTCGAGCAAAAAGCATTGATGAAGGAGAAAGACGAGCTTTTGCAATGAGAAATAATACTGGGCAGCAGATTAGAGTTCATACACTATCTTCTCTGGAAAAGAATATTGCATGTTGCAAAACAACCCGGACTGTGTTCTACTTAGACCACGAGGAGACCATGCCACTTTCATTTCCTGCAACAATAACTGCTATACGAAACCTAGAACCTATTGAAGTAATGGTTGAAGACCATAATGATCAAGTACAAAATCAATTGTCAAAAAATTATCGTCATCATCTTGTCGACATACAGATACCAGGGTTCCAGTGGCTGCACTCAGTCTCTATTGAAGATGAAGGCCGAAAATTTATTGATCTTATACCTCGTTCGCTCGCAGTGCAATCGAAAGTAGATGCTGATTGGCGGCTTAGAAATGGCCTGCAGCTATTGGCTCATGTCCAATCTCTTCATGGCGGTAGGAGGTTATCTCTGCGAAGCCCATTTGAAGTGGTCAACAAAACTGATCACCCAATCCTTCTTTCACTAAGCCCCGATCCTCGTCACGCCCCACAGTCTAATGAGAATGCAGAGAGTGCATTGGAAACACACAATTTTGAATTAGAAGAGTTACATCCAGGTATGCCCCATGTTCTTCATGACTGTTGTTCAAATTTGACTAACTTTTTTCACATTGCCCTGTTTGATAATGTTAGATGATTCCTTCACTGTTCCACACACATTATTGGAAAAGGCATTGCAAATTCATGGTTCTCATCTTGGTAGTTTCTGGATCAAACCGAAGCCAGCCGACAATATATCGCAACGAGATTTTTTGGGATACACGACAAGTAACAACAACACTTGCGTGGAATATCCTAAACGGCCCATCCAACTTGCGAAAATTGTCCATGAAACAGCAGTCATTTGGAGAGAAAGCAAAGCTGATCCCATTGTTGCTAATCAATTTGCAAGTGGCACAGAAATTTCCTGCCCGATATTGGATTCTCACGGCAATCCCCAAACAACACCATACTGCTACGTCGTTGAGGTGAAACGGAGTCCTCTTGCTCCACAAAAGGTTGAGGAGAACCTTGATATGGCTCAAAGAGAGCTGTTTTCTCCTATTGAACGTCTCAAGAGTTCAAAGTACAAACCAATTAAAGGCACGGACGACTTGTTCCAGCACCAGTCAGTTCATTATTCACTCGTTATTCATCCGCCAATTGTGATTGAGGTAAGTATTGATCTTTAAAGATTCTTTCAGATAATCTGGCCGAACCCCGTTGCTGAAGTACCATTCATGTCTCATGAATAGAACCTTTTACCTGAACGTGGGAGATTCGAACTCATGCATGCGACAAGCAGGATTGTTCTCTGGTGGGGAATAATCGAACCCGGTCAGAAGGTATGTTTGGTTTGCATTTAGCATCCGCTGCGTCTCTGGAAAAACTAATACAAACTTTGATTTCATATCTTTGCATTCACGTCCTGAAGGTTCCTGGTAAGTGTGTCTAGATCTCAAGTTAAATCTTTCTTTGTATTATCCTCAGTTAAATATTTCTTTGTATTATCCTCAGTGCACACCGTTGGTCTTGATGTGCCCATATTACTTCTTGTCAACTTAGGATTTTGTCGCACCCCAGTGGGTGAAGGTGCTTTGGTGCATCATGGTCGTATAAGTGAAGGGCTGTTTAAAGCTGGTTGGAATTCTCTTGGCCATGTCATGAGATCATCCAAAGATAAAGTCAAAAAGACTCTCAAGAGCAATCTCTTCACTGTAACTGAATCAATAGGTAAGTAAGGTACATGTCACTTTGAAACTTTGACTTGCGCTGCCGCTCAGATCAAGATTTCTGTCAATTCAGATCATCGAGGAGCAGGGAGAGTGTCTGCTGTGAAACGTGGATTGAAAAGCCCAAATGATACCAATGCTACTCGCAAAATAGGACAGTTGGGCTTAAGCAATGGTGAGAGAAGACATGAATAAAATATAATCTAACTTGGTATGCATTCACCTTACACGATGAATTCTGCGAAGAAAATGAAATTAACGAGAATGCCATAAGGTATGGAGAGAGCTTTGATGCAGAAGCAATTGACTCAGAAACTGTCGTAATTGATAGCATTGGGCAGCGTTTAACATTGCACCTAGACAATGTGATCGGAGGTGGTGGACAGCGATTTATAAGTCTTTTTTGCCCGTACTGGGTGAGTGAACAATACATGTTAATGTTTTGTTTCAGTCCACAACACGAGCTAATCGCTTTGTATCTTAGATTGTAAATACTACTAACCATAGTTTGCGATACAAACAAGAAAAGGTTGCTGGTTACACCAGCGGAACAGTTCTTAGTCCAGAGTTAGATGGAAGTAAGCGTGTTGATGGAAGTAACCGTGCAGACGAAGAAAAATATACGGACGATCTTCTCAAACTCAATCATAGTCAAGGGCCATACTCAACGATATTTTCGGGTAGACCGGGTGCCCTTCATAAACAAGACGGCCAAATTGAACCAGTTGTCTTGGCATCTTTGCTCAGTGAGAATCTGCCCCTGAGCATTATGTCGAGTCTAGCATTTATGTTCAATTTCGAAGATGTGCTATCACTGGGAAGTCCTCCAAGATTATGTGTTCAGTTGGCAGATGTGTCAAACAAATCATACACTTCAGCTTGGTCCTCCGGTTTTGGCCTGGAGTCCGTTGGTGTTACGCAAATTGTTGGGTAAGGTGGTGATAATATTCAAATCCATTTTCGATTCAAACGCTAACCCCGTGTTCTTGCCAAAATAACATAGAATGCACTGCAAAGATGGTAGGAGGTTAGAAGTATCTATCAGTGTTACCATTGCACCTGGCCGTCTGGCAAACTACACAAAAATTGTCAGGATTTGCCCTAGATATGTCGTTGTGAACCAAATGTCACAGCCAATCCGTCTATGGCAAGACAACTCTATGCTTCATCCAAACCAACCAATTGAACATTCATCAAAAGTAAATGAGTCGGAAAGGTGGATATTGTCTAATCCCAGTAGCACGGAGACACGGTTTAATGAATATCAGGCACTTTTTGGTGAACAAATAGTGATTGACGTTGACAATTCATTTCCTGACACGTCTGCCCATTATGATGCATGCTACATTGGTACTGTCAAACCATCTGCACTAGTTGCATTCCACCTCCCTGACACAAGGATTGATCGTATGTTGCGAATCGATATTGGAAGTGCCTGGAATTTGTCTTCCAGTTTTCTTGCTGATGTCACTGGGAGTCACTATCTCACAGTGACCCGATCGGTTGACTTACGTTTGCTTCCTCATGTGAGTACCCGTGCGGCTCCTGTTTATACTGTTACTATACCATCTCCCGATAAACCATGGACCGGGGAACTTGGGGCATATTTTGAGACAGATTGGGGTAGAGAGAGGACACTCATTGTTAAAGGTGTCAAGGATGGTTCGTTTGCATCTAATTGGACAGATATCACTGTAGGTGACGAATTGATCAGCATTGATGGCATAGCAGTTGAAGAGTTTACGTTTGACGAAGCTATAAAGTACATGAAAGATCGGTTCTCATCAACCAAAGACAAAACCGAATCGATGCATCAGTTCTTTCGAAAGACAAAAACACCAAATGATCAAACTTTAGAACCAAATGATCGTATTGAAATGACATTCATGACACTTGAAGAGAGGATGAGAAATCTCAGACGGAAAGCAGTTATTGGTCGCACAAAAACAAACTTGAGGAATAGTATCATCAAAAACAGCCACTTCAGCAAGAACGAGAAGCTAGAAAATAGCGCGAATCAAACAAAAGATTTATTGATTGACATGAAGTTCTTGTTTCAATCAATCTTCATATTTGTTCACGAACCTAAAGCAAAAGATCCCCCACACATGATTAGAAATAGAAGCTTACAGTGGGCGGTGAGTATCAGCTGTGTTCATACTGTCAAGGCTGCTGATGTATTGACATTATCTTTACATTGCATCCTGTCATCAGATTTATTACAGGCAAAGAAATTGTGAAGGGCATCCATGGTTGATGTTGTACCCAGGAGAATCTGCTCCGTACACTTGGCAAGAACCTACGAAACCAAAGAAATTATCGGTAAGAGTTGGCACTTGCGAGGGGATCTTTGCGAGCACGAACAAAAAAGAACAGAAAGGGTTTAAAGTGCCATTTTTCTCGCTCCACTTCATAAATAACGAAGAAGAAGGCCACTATGGAGCAACTAAAACAATCAAATTAGAAGAAATTGGTCATGTTGATGTGCTACCTTGCCCAGAGAATAGAAACAAAGAGCAAACAGAGAAGGTTTACTGTACTGTGGACACGGAAGGGTTGACAAGTAAGTGCATATCTGATCATATCCATTGGACTAGTGCTACACATAGCTCACATAATTTATCTACTGCAGGGGCTCTCATTATATCTGATGAAATTATGGGGTCTTATAAAGACGACGAAACCCTGATAAAATGTCACCTTGCAAACATTAGACAAGAAATTGCATCAGAGGATAACAAGATGACGCAGCTTGAGGTATTTGACAGCATTTTATCAGATGCAGAAGATACCAGCACACCAAATGATGATTCACACAACTATATCAGACAAAATATGCCTTTGATGGAATCTGAGCTTCGGGAGCTGATTGATTATGCTGAAGGCCAATACATAGATAAGCGACACCAGGTCTTGGTTCAGGTGATCATTATTATCACCATTTTCAAAGACTATTCATTGCTCACAGCTCTCTAACCTCTACACGTCCCGAAATCTGACATCCATTCATAGGTATTGGAAGCTACTGGTCTTGTGTCCGCAAATCTAAATGGTCTTTCTAACCCATATGCCAAGGTCAGCCTCAGACACAGAACAAGTGCCTTCAAGAGTGCAACCCAAAGTCGAAGCACTTATTTTATTGAAAAGTCGTTGTCTCCCACGTGGTCTGAACAAATATTTGTTTTTGATGTGCCAGAGAAAGCAGCTGATGATCCGAGAGAAACCCGGAATTTGTCATTACAATGCATAATAAAGAGTCGAGAAAAGCTTGGGAAAGATTCATTTCTAGGACAGGTTCAAATCCAACTACGGGATTTGATCAATCAAAGGGAGAGTATTGGGTGGTGTAAGTAAAAAAGCTTTGAAAGTATTTAAAGAGCAGTTGTGTTGAGTGAAACAACTTCTTTCAATGCTAACACACACCCTCGTTTTCTTTTGCAGACCCTCTAATGAATATACTTGGACAGCGCGATGTCGACTCTGTGGACCGCATTCGGGGATCTGTCAAGATAAGATTGCATTATGTAATTGACTACCGTGGGCTTGTAAGTTATTATAAGCTATGTTCTCAACGGCGAATTGAAGCCTTGAAGAAAACAAAATCTGGAATGCAACGACAACTGAGGGCATTGAGGGAGACTGCTCAACAACAAGCTGGTGTAAAAGAGTCTGTCTCACTTGAAAGTGTGCCTGCCTTGACAACGATAGTAAAAAGGAAGGGTGCAAAGTCAAGGCTAACTGAAGTAAAGGATCACGAAAAGCTAAACCAATCATCCAGAATCATTCAAGGTGTGCGTGATGGGACAGAAAACCTGAAAAAGAGTATTGGCCTTGCTAAGTCGGTCGTTCAGAGAGGAAAGCGACGTAATTCATCCCGATCAAGCATTGGTTCTGCAGTAGATAAGGACTGGAGTCTCAGTAAGAGTTCTGTACTTCTCGACTCGCCTTTGAAAGAAGAAGACGAAACAGTAACTGATGGATATGCCAGTGTAAAGGCCAATCCTGTAAACTTGTTGGTACAAGAATCAAGCTCTAGTGATGATGAAGATGGTGTCATCAAAGCGAACCCGCGGCCAATGAATTTCGTGTTAAAATCTGCTTTCTACAGCAGTCGTGTGGCTAGTCTTCGAGGTCATTGTACAGATCATCAGGCCGTTTACTCATCATGGATCACCAGTCGCGCCTACGTGAGGGCAGTCAATGCTGCAGATCACTTGCATAGCAAGAAAAAAAGTGACTCCAACAAGTCTGATCTTTCTGATTTTTTGCAGCTACCACCTTCAGCTCCTTCTTTTGTTAAGGACAGAGAGAGAAAATACACCGAATCTTTAATAAAATCACGATTATTGTTCTCCAAAAAGGCCAAGCGCTCACTATCCAGTGTTGTAAATCCTGGTGGAGGTGAGATATGACCATTAGCAGTTGAGATGTCTCTAATATTACATTTATGTAGATCATCCTTGCTGACACTTTTGTCTCCAACCCAGTGCTGACAATACGGCCAATAACAGCTTTAAATCTGGCCGATGACTACGCAGGTATGTTCCTCAAACTACGATACGGAACTACAATACTGATTTCAGAGACAGTAGACTGTAAAGTGGCGCCAGTCTGGACAGAAGATGAAAATAATCTATCTGCATACAGATATGCCAACACACCAACAAAGCAACAGAGGAAAAGTATGCTTATCAAACGTAAGGCTTCTGATACAGGACCAAGCGAGCTTGCAGATCTTACTGAAATTATCAATCCTCTTGCTCGATGGGGAAGACCTCGAAAAAACGATCTTCAAATCGAAGTTGCTCCATTCGAGACAAGTAAATCACTAAGGCTCAGTGTGATTGGGGAACGGATGTCTCAATCTAACGTTGAGATTGGCATTCTTGATATTGAATTAGGCCCTGCGATTGAATGTTGCACTCAAAGCCTTGAAGAGTTCGAGGAAAAATTGGCCCGTGGAATACACGAAGTTCCACCTGCATACGTGTAAGTGCTCAAAGTTTGATCATCCATTTTAAGTTTGAAGAAAAACAGACTGCACTCTTTAATGACAATAATTGCTTCTGCATATTAGTCGCTGGTTTCCGTTGACATATCCAACTGATGCACTGCCCATTGAAGGTGATATGGGGCAAAGTGTCAAGCCGAAAGAATCGGAAAAACCCAGAGACGATATGTGAGTATACTATTATTACTGTGTTCAACTTTCCAAAGGATTGCTTCATCGAAATGATTTCTCCTATCGCAGGTTCCGCGAGTACTTTGCTCCGTGTATTAAGTAAGTGGAATGTTGAAATGCCCTTGCTTGTCATTACCGGATGATCTCACTCGAGAATTCAATTTCGAACCAAAACACTTTTTTCCCTTTGAATAGGTTGGCATTGATGTTCAAGCCATACTCAGATGACATTGACGAAGACAATCAAAAGAGTAGTGATGATAGAAGCCAAAATAGTAGCGCAAACAAACTATCAACAAACAACCAATATTTGTATGCAAAGTTAGATTGCTTGTCAGCAGCACTCATCGACTCAAACCGCACGAGCATTGGTGAGCTCATATCTTTTACATCACGGTGTGCGGATTTTAGGCTTTCTGTCACGAAGGCCAAGACAAGAGTATCATTTGCGGTTGGACATGTTCAGGTCGACCAACAACGCATGACACAAGACTCCCGAGCACCTGTTATTCTTGCACCCAGTCCTTGCAAACACCCACAGCCAGTGATTCAGTTGTTGATATGGAAGGATAATATTCAGTCGAAACCTGATCTTGACTCATTTGAATATGTTGCCATAGAGGTGAGAGAAATTCTTATTATTTAACAAGAATAGGATACATTTCATACGCAATTCTCATAAACCACAATGCTTTGACAGGTTCAAAACCTTGATCTCAAAATAGATGAATCTTTACTCTTTGACATATGGGCCTTTTATGTGGCCGTAGCAAAATCCAGGGAGAGGAAAGAAGAGCACACCAAGCAAACGATTCAGCAGACTCCACCTCAATTTTCAAGTGGTGGTGGAGAAGAGACGGAAGATATTCAAGCTTTTGCTCGTGACTTTCTCAAGAAAGGCCCAGGTGCTGTCGCCACATCAAAAAAGGTGTACATCAGGGAATTGATTTTGGGATTCATGAAAATTTCTTTGTCATACTACAAAAGGAGGAATGCAGTGTTGGAGGATGACTTGAATACAGCACGTTATGAGCTCTTTCTAAGTCCAAAAGTTTTGTCACAGCGAATGTCGGATAGAAATACTTCAGATGAAGCATTTAAGCAGTGGTCTGAGAACAACACTGACTTTGCTGCCGAGAGTGATGATTCGCCATCTCCATCAACGATAAATATTGTTAGCGCTATCATTCCTAGTATCTCTGATGCTTCTATTTCATTCCAGGGAAAGCTAATTAGTCATGTTTTTGAAGGTCAAGCCGATATCTGGAAGTCTCTTCGTAGTCATTACTCATCCGAGGCATTGAAGCAGATATATAAGATTGTGGGCTCACTTGACTTTGTTGGTGAGAATTGATTCTATTTCAAACATTCATTTGCATTACTCAACTCAACTGATTCATTGGCTTTTATATCTATCTAGGGAATCCTAGTATGTTGCTTACTTCCTTCAGAACGGGTTTGCGAGATTTCATTCTCCAGGTAAAATCATTTTGTTCCGAGCTCCTTGAACTCATTCTTCGTGAAGCTTGACTAACCACCATCTCTGCTCCTCCTGCAGCCATCACGGGAACTGAAGCACATTACTAGAAATCCATCCAGACTCGGGGTTGGTGTGCTAAAGGGCACAGTCTCTCTCTTTTCAAATAGCACTAGTGGTATTTTTGGATTCTTTTCAAACATCGGATTTACGGCTAGTCGAACATCTACCAAGTTTACATTTGATGAACATTTCCAGCGACACCATTCCCAAAAAGAGACAGCACAGCATCGGCATTATGATAGATGGAAAAGAAAAGGCTGTGGTCATGTCACTTTGATGGTAACACGTCCTGTGCATGATATTGTATTCGGCGTTATATCGGCAACTACCGGAGTCATAACAGAACCTTATCGCGGTGCGAAGAGTAATGGAGTTGTGGGATTCAGTAAAGGGGTTGGCGTTGGAATGTTGGGCTTGGTTGTGAAGCCGATGGTCGGATTATGCGATGCCTTTGCTCATGTTATGGGGAGTTTTGACGATATAGCCAAGAGTGTAAATCTGATAGACGTCAAGTTCAAGCCGATTGAAAGGTATCGACTCCCGTATACGTTTGGTGCAAGTAAAATGCTGATGCCATTCAATCAGGTGCCTTCAAAAAGTGCTCAACTCCTGTTGGCTTACCCCCTCGACAAAAAATCTAGAAGAATTGAGGAAGTTATCGTGACATCACAAGCACTACATATAGGCCCTGGCTGGGATCATTTTGTTGTTGTTACAACGAAACGAATAGTTTTCTTTAAGCTGAAAGATATCGATGGCACTGGGTTTATAACGGTTAGTCTTGATTGGCAACTTCGGTTTGAGCCAGAAACACGTATTACTTCAAGTCTTGTCACCAAAGGACATAACAGGTTAGCCCTGTACATATCAAAATCCACTTCAATCCACGACATTACTCAGGAAGAAATTTCCCTATCGAGTAATGAAGACATTACCAATTTTTCCCGGATAGAAACCAAAGAAGATCATGATTCATCATATGCAAATCTAGATAGAATGTATTCCCTACCCGAAACGCCGAAAGCATTCCGTTTGCGCAATACTAGACTTTTTGCTAACACAGAAGCAGAAGGGATGCAACGTTTTCTCATCAAAGGGGACTTCTCGCAAAGAAAACATCTGGTGCAAGTTCATAATGCCATTTGCTGTCTCTCTGGAAATCTGGACGAGCTTATCTCCGAGGGCATGTATTTTACTGGAAATGAAGGAGTCACAACTTTTGGGAACTTATCTTTCGGAGAAAACGAAACAGGAACTCAAATCGAAGACCTAAAATTATTGTTTTCGGTTCTCGAACATTCCCCTTGGATGTGGACTTCAGGTGCTTCTGGGGAAGCTATAACAAATCAAGCTGAACTTTTTTCCTCGGATCAAAATCGGACGTTACCTGCACTTGATATTGAAAGTGCAAATGAGCAAATGGACCGTTTTACTTTTGGTAGCTCTTCTTTTGATGGCTCTCAGAAAAGTTATACTAACAATACACAACCAGGCTTTGAACCACCATCCAAAGAATTTCTCCCCATTTCTCGTGCAGTTGATAATGCCACATCATCAGCCTTTCATATTTACAATGAGCATACTTCAAGCAACCGTGAAATAAATGATCAGAGAGAAACTGAATCACCTCCGCATACCCCCCATGCCGAGAGAAGCGCAGGAGCCGACGCTCTTGATTTGAGACTGCAGCGACTAGAAGAGTTGCTTGACCAACTTGTCCAGAATCAATTGCCAAATAGCTCGCTAGATGCCGTGGAATCCTCTGAATGTGTCGAACAGCAAGGTCAAGAGCACACTGGTCCGTATTTCAATGAAAGATTGTCCCCCATTAATGAATTGTCAAGAGAACATAATATTAGCAGCAATGACACAGCTGATATTGAGACTCTTCGCAATGAGATTTCAGAGCTCAGACAAGCGAACATGCAGCTACAAGAACAGGTCAATAAAGCAGGCCAAAAGACGAAAGTTGGCATTATGAAGATTTTTAACTTCAGATAGTAGTATTATCGGTCACAGAGACCGATCAAGTTAACTCAATAATCCCCTCATGATAATCCTCAGTTATGGTATCACTCAACTTCATAGTTTTGACACCAATTGATATATATTACCTGTCCGATTCAAAATATCTACAAATTAAATGTGCTAACAAAGTAAGTAACATGATATCCTTTTAAAGGTGGTGATAATCTTGCAACTTGAAACGAACCACAGTCTCAAGAACTCATCAATCACCAACCACACACACATACAAAACACAAATAGGCTCCAAAAGCAAGAAGATGACACCAATACTAGCCTCATTTTATCAAACAATATTAATCATGATTGCATCTACGTCAGCACTTATGAAAGCGTTTCCTGCTTCACGTGCATGCACACTTAAAAAGTATTCTCGTGGCAATCTAGCTGCATTTTCGCCTTTACATCGACACAGTTTCACACAAAGGGTAGTGCATTCTCATTCAGCTTCGAAATATTTGCGATCATCTACGTCAAGTCAGGAATGCAGCACTCACGATGAGCAAATATTATTGGACTCAAACGATCTTCTTTTAGATCCATACGACATCTTACGTAATCTTCACCCAAACAGAACTGAATCAACCATACCATTACCAACCCACCTATCACCAACATCTCTAGACCTCTTCCGTAAATGTCCGCAGGCATTCTTCTTCCAATACATCTTGAAATTAGCACCAGATCCACCTACTACTCCTGCATTAGCTCGTGGCACATGTTGCCATACGGCATTGGAGGAAGTGTTTGATCTAAAGCCTAGTGAGAGGACTTTGGGCAGCTTGCAGAACTTGTTTAGGAGGGCTTGGGGGAAGAAACGTGGCATGAGAGATGCGAAAGAGAGCGTAAATAATGGTGACATTAATAGGAGTAAGAGTCTGAAACATAGTGATTACGACTGCCTCTTTCGTACCCCAGATAATGAATACGATATTGAACAGGAAATCGAATGGGGTAAGACCTCCCTAGACCTTTTGGCAAATTATTACGAGTTAGAGGATCCCATGACAAAAAATCCAATTACTAGAGAGATGTGGGTGCATGCTCGCTTCAACATCGACAATGAAACGTCATTTGTAATTAGAGGAATAATCGATCGAATCGACATGTTTCTAAACAAACATTCTGATAAGGTTCAACTGCAAATCATTGATTACAAGACTGGCAAAAAGCCCCATTTTAAGTACTCGCAACCAGTCAATGAACGGATTGAGAAGGAGCAATTCTTTAATATGAGACTTTATGCTCTGATTTTAACAAAAATGATTCGTGAGACTGACAAAGGCACTGAACACTATACCAATTATTCAAATGAAGATGGATTGGATGATCAGCCTGACATGTCAGGATATAAGTATCGTCTACCGTGGAACCTACAGCAAAAGATTCTACAGGCACTTGGGAGGGATGGTAATAGTAAATCCAATACACAGTTGAGTGCCATGATTGACTTTCTGCCTCTGAGATTGCTTTACCTCACGTCACATCTGGATGATGATTCTGCAAATAATGCAATTGGAATAACGAATGAGCTCGGTAAAGCATCATACCTTGATACAGAGCTAGAGCCTGTTCATCAAACTCTGAGTGAAACGGAACAAGAGGTCATAAAAATTTGCCAAGAGATCAAAGAACTGGTTGGTATGCAAAATCCATTAAAATTTCAGCATTGCGACAGAAAGTTCTGCAATTGTCACGACATGAGAGCTCGCTTCCGATACGGTTCAGTTTGGTCTGCTGAATAAGGTAGGAAGGTGCGTGGGAATGGGACTTAATAATTTTGAGACCCTGAAAAGAGGAGTTGAAAACATTCATTCATGACACACACACATACATTCACTGGGGCACCATGGGGGCACTGACATGAATGCTTTTACTTAGCATGATTGCTTGATGTGAACGTAAGAATTTGTCGAGTTTCAAGCAATCATAACTGTTTCACCTCAACCCTCGACACACAGCAAAGTCATGCTGAAATTTGATGGTGAGTTTCAGTTTAATGTGACTTGCCACGTCTCCATTTCTTTCGTGCAGATTGACTAAGTTGATACAGCTGCAACGTTCAATCCTTTCGTACTTGGTAGCGTTACGCCAAAACCAGTCAAGCGGAATGATAATGTGAAAGAAAGGAGAAAGAAGAGTTTGAAACGTGGCATCGACTCTGACTGTGCCCGCAGAAGCCGTTCAACGAATGTCCGCATTCATCGACGCGAAACAAAGAAGAGGATCATGGCTTCGCGAAGAAGTAAGGGGTCAAACTACAGCGATTTAGACAAGCCAAAGACTGACATTACAAACAAGGAAAAGCTTGTCGCATTTTATCAATCCTTCAATCCTGCTAAGGTAAACAACGTTGATTCAATATTGGAGAAGTGGTCAGGACGTGAAGGTGAACTGTTTCATCTCCTCGCGAACAAGTACAAAGCCAATCCATCCATGTTTAGCTTAGATTGTAAGTCACGAATTGTAGGTGCCTCTATGAATCATGAATCCTCCTTTGGGTTATCCACAAAGCACTCGGGATTTGGATCGGTTGGATCTGCGCCAACTAATTCAATGCTGTCGTTTGGTAAAGCCAACTCTTCCTTCACTGCATTGCAGAACAAGTCTACACCTTCATTTAGCTCTTTGGCCAGCGCTGCACCAACTACACAATTTGGCTCACTGGCAAAACCAGAGACTAATGTAATTGATTTTCAAAGCATGGGTATATCGAAGTCTACAAATGCTGAAGATTGGGGCAGAATAAGTGGTATTAGGACTAGGTTTTCATTTCAACGTGAGAACGGTATGGATTGTGACTGAGAAGCTAGCGAATTGATGCGGTGTCAAAGAAATGAATGTGAAGTGCCTTGGGTTATCAATCAATCTGACTAAGATAAAAAGCCCTACTTGGGGTTTATGTTTCAGTATCATTTCGAACTCCAATTTCAATTGTTTTAGTTCTACTGTGACAAGAAACCAAGTTGTTCTATTCAAGTATTGATAGTTGCTCATAAGACTTCCTAATACTTGATACAACATACACACCAACATTTTATATAACTTCACACCCCCTTCTTGCTATCAACACCGTCCACCATTTTGAATAGGACTACATACTCCCTCACCTATCCCATGTGTTTTTGGTTGATTGTTTGAGGATGTCAAATAAAATGTAAGACAGGATACCAAATAAACTATAAAGAACGATTGAGAACAATCAACTTCGCACCGTAATCAGTCAAAGATGGAATGACAAGGCCCACAACCAAAAGAGCAATCATCACTAATATAAAACTCCCAGCAATAATCTTAGTAATTCCAGCATCGGTATTAGCTCCAAGGGCAACGTCCAGATCATATTCATCTTCATCATCCGCGATTCCAAGTTGTTTGCGTCGGTTAGAATTTATAGCATTGAGTGGGTTATGGCGTTCATCTGCATTCGAATGAATCTGCAGAATGACATGTTGGGTTAGGGAAGGTACGAATGAAAATACTTTCAAAGTAGGTATGAAAAGAAGAAGGAGGATCGATGAGACGCTGACCATGATATATGATGTGATAAATGCTCTTTTGCGTGATGCCTATTGTTTATTGTCCAGATGAAGTTGGTAATAATGTAGTATGATTGATGAGATTTTTTGATTTTTCTCTGATGGCTGATGGTCTCTGGCTACGTAAAACCAGGTAAAACCCTACCTACTTAATAAGGTCGGTAGAGTCGATTCTAAAGAACAAGTATCAATATTTGACAAAGAAATAATACGAATGATAATCAACAATCAACATCATCAATCATAGTCTAGTGTATCCTTTATTGGTTGCCTCTGTTTGGTTGGCTTTTGTTTGGTATTATTCTGCTATCTTCATCCACTACCTAGTAGATGGCTCAGTGCCCTACTATTGATCAAAGTGTTAATTCATTGTCCATGTCGTATCACTTTGAAGATAAATAACGCAGAGAAAAGTATTCACGTGTCCTTAATCCACCACAACTTCTGCTTCCACATCGACTACAACATTATCGTCCCCAGCTTCTGCAACACTACTCTGAACTTTCGCGTCGAATTTCCCTTTGTATGTTGCAGTAAATGGTATATCATTTCCAAGTTTGTACCCCTTTGACACTTTTGACATGTCCTCATTCACAGTGACTTCGCCAGCGGACCCTTCAAGAGATTCGAGTCCATATGCCTCCAAAGATTGTTCACCTGTAGTAATAGAATAACACATGTGATATGAGTACAAGTGTAAGTTGATGTCTCGGTCGCTTTCGAATGAGGCACTCACAAGTTTTAATGACAGCTTCTTGAATAGCAAACATCGTCATTCTTGGCATAGCATAGGGTGGAATCTGACCCTTTCTAAACCCCGGGAAATTAGCCTTCTTAGCAGCCTCCTTCTCTGTTTGCATCCTCAATTCTTTTATTTTCTTTCCCTCTGCTGTGGCAGATAACCAAAAGCTATGCACGCCATCTTCTCCCTCTACCGGCCCCATATCCTTCATTCGGCTTCCAGGGAGAGAAGAGGAGGTGGGTGTTAATTCGGTACCGCCTTCTGGTTCTGCCACGAGTTCTACGCTGGTGGTGGCATGGAGACATGATGATGTTTGGATTGCGTGAAACGATGAAGTTGGAACGAAGGCTGATGTGAAACTGGCGTAAATAACGCTTGAGGCTAACGTTGATAATGTAAAGAGCTTCATTGTCGAGTCCTTTTGTATTGTTACTACTTCTTGCTTAGATGGCCTCTCAGTCTCAAAGAGTGAGGAAGATGATTGATGGAGGCGGAGATGGACGGTGGACGGATAACGCAGGAAGAGTTGCGGGAAGACTGCTTTTCAGTTTCAATGTGCTTTTACTTATTTCATATTAGATATAAGTATGTTAGAGGGTAGAGGTCTAAAAAGCTCTACCATTCTGTTCCTTAAGATCCACCCATACTGTATCTCTAGTTTTAGAGTCGTAAATAGGCCGATCGACCGTCCGAACGGATAAATTAAAGGATTTAATACGTCAAAGTACGAAAGATTTACCGCATGTGTCATATGTAACCTTCAACTACTAAGGAAACGATTAACTTTCGGCCTGTTTCAAATTCCACGGAGACATTTTGAATCCGCAAAGGAATCAGTACATTACTCGTACAAATATTCAACGTCAATTTGAAACAGCTTTACATAACCCTAAAAGAACAGAATGGTAAAAAGTATTGTCCCATAGGTAATTTCTCGAGAATAAAGTTAAATTTCAATGTTCTCGCGTCTATTTTTTCTGCGTCATTCATATTATTACCCCACCACCTCTGAACTCTGAAATGATGATAGAATAAATCTAACAGAATGGTTTCAATGAAGTTCCTATCGACCCTCCTCCTATCAATCACCGTGAGAGCAGCATATTCACTCGCCGCTCCATCCAAACCCCAATTAAAATACTTTGACATTCAAGGAGCAGCCGAAACATGCCGTGTTATATTTGCTCTATGCAATAAAGAATACGACGATGCACGATATGCCATCGATCCGAAGACATTTTCTTCGCCGGCCTTCCTCGCAGCTAAAGAGAGTGGTGAATTGAAATTGAATCTTAATAGAGCTCCGGTATTGGTTACTGAAGAGGGTAAAACGATTGGTCAATCTAAAGCCATTGAGAGATATTTAGCAAGAAAGTTTGGCTTGATGGGAAAGACATTGGAAGACGAGGCTATGATAGACTGTATTGCGGAGCATTGCCGTGATGTCAAAGATTCAGCAAGATCCAAGGGATTTTCTAGATTTACAAAGAACAAAACAGAAGAAGAGAAGGCAGCAGCACGTAAAGAATGGTTTGAGAGCGATTTACCAGAAATGTTGATGAAAATTGAAGATGCAGTCAAGGAAACATCTGGTGGTAATGGGTATGCATATGGTTCAGAAACCACTTACGCGGACGTTGCCATTTGGTCTTTATTGAGAGATTGTCCTGCAGCTGATCTGGATGATACTAAAAAAGCTTCAGAGAACTGTATTCTGTTAAACTCAATTGTAAATCAAGTCATATCTAATGACGGAGTTGTCAAATGGTTGAGTGAGAGGCCGGAATCGATGTTTTGATACATGGCTACAGTTATCTGGATGGATATGTGATTACAAATAGTAGGTAATCAAAGAGGAAAGGACTTTTCTTTCTAAAAAATAATATTCAAGCAGAGAAACTCTGTTCGTTGTTGTTCGTTGTACATAAAATACTTATCACTCTATTTGTTTAACAATCGACTGGGTAGGTGTATCATACCACACATTGCCCCGTTTCATCTCCCAGACATATTGACGTCAACTAACCAATACTAGGCAAGGATGTTCAACAAAAACCTTCAGTTGATGAAATAAACAAGTCACGGTCTTCCTCTCTAAGATCATACTGAGAACTCGATGGCATTCCGCTAGAGCACTCATTAACAAAAAGGTAATGGGGGTGTAGAAAGATCATCAAATATACCACACATGCCGCAATATAATAATTCAAATGCGGCATTAATATGGGCGATAGGAAGATGATCGCCAAAACACTCTGGATAATTGCGTAGACCATTCCGAACATCACCATGTAAACATTGTAAAGAATCGCACCAACGATAACCAAACAGGACACAAATGTTCCAAACCCAAACAAAATCGATGTCTTTTCAAATGCTACATCCGACTGTTCTTGATTATCGGGATCTTTTAATATCTGGGGATAATGCCCTGTGATGTAAAGGACGATCCATGCAATCCCCCATGTCACGCCGAAGACTAGTTGAAGAGAAATTATAATGATGCGCGAGCTCGTACTGCATGGGGAATTGTAATCTTCAGTATCGGTGGCTACTGGGGTTATGAGTGGCACTTTCAATGCTTTACCGTCCGGTTCCTTCATTGTTATGATTTATGATGCGTTCAGTTCATCTTGCAAGCAAGCAACATTATTTCACAACCAAAGCAAGCAACATTATTTCAACCCTCAACCCCAAAGCAAGCAAGAAGCAAGATGTTGTTCCGTTGGGTTTGGGTTGTGGTTGTGGGTCTAAATAATAGCGTGGCCCCCTTCTCGCCCCGCCGCGCGAGCCGCGCGAGCCGCAAGTGCACGGCCGTGCCAGCCCAACACCCAACACCCAACCATACAGCATACAGCAGGAAGGCCATAATCATCATCATCAGATGATGATGAGCCAACAGTACAAAATAGAGCCAGTGTTTTATGATTATGTCCCACTGTAACAGCAACACGCTAGATCGCATAACTACACCATTCAATGCATGCAGTCTCGAGACGCATCTTCTGGTACACCAGGATGAAGAAAAGAATCATATAGTGGTGGGATGCTACCAGCTAAACGAAACTGACGCCGATTCAGAAGGCGAAAATAAGAAGGCAACACGTTGTGGTGAATTAAGACTTTATACAGTACATAATAATCAAGAGAAACTTCGTTTTGGAGAACCACAATACGTGGTAGATATGGAAAGTGGGGTATTAGACGGCAAATGGAAGTTGTGTAATGGAGAGAGATCAATATTTGCTAGCGCCTGTGCTTCGGGAAGGATACATCTTCACTCTCTTCAATATGAAGCAGGGTCTTATAGGTTAGATCATGTTACTTCTTCGGACATTGAAGAGGAAAGTAATGCACTATGTCTTGCATTGGCATGGAATGAACATGCAAATGATTCTAACGCTCATAGTATTGTCTCATCCTATTCTGATGGAACCATTGCATTGCATGATGTATCGTTCTCGACAAATGAAACAGGCATGTGCCAAATTAAAAAATGGGAAGCTCATTCTATGTTTGGGTGTCCTTCAGAAGTATGGACATGTTCTTTTCTTCGTGGAGATGAAAATGTGGTCATGAGTGGTGCAGATGACGTGAGCATGATGAGAATTCAATGAGTTTTGTGCGGTTTGCTTGTTGCTGATTCCAATTACTGCTCAATCTTCACAGTGCTCTCTCAAAATTTGGGACATTCGCTCAACTACGAAGCCAACACAAACAATATCTAAAGAATTTGAATCAGGAGTAACTGCCATATCCTCTCACCCGTCCATTGATAACATATTTGCTGCTGGATCATATGATGAACACGTCAGACTATATGATATTCGGATGCTGCAAGAGCCATTATGCAAGGTTCATGTGGGTGGAGGTGTTTGGAGAATCAAGTGGCATCCATTGTGTCGGCTTGGTGGTAATGGAAAAAATAACAAGCTTCTTGTTGCAGCTATGCATGGAGGATGCAGTGTAATTGATTGCAATGGACTTACAAATGCATCCCAAAGTAGTGATGTTTCAGCTAGAGTAGTTTTGAGCTTTACTGAGCACAAGAGTATGGCATATGGTGCGGATTGGATTTGGTTCAATGATCAAAGCGAGCTGCATGAAGTTGCAGCAAGTTGTTCGTTTTATGATCGACAGGCTTTTCTTTGGGACTGAGTTGGACTGTGTAATATTTTTTTCTGTCAAACCAAGAATATAAAAAAAGGGACTAAAAACTAGGATGCGGCAAGACGATAATTTTTAATGACCGCCAATGGCACAATACTTGCCAACGCACAGATGAATGAAGATTCCGTTCGGCTTGGCTCGACCGTAAAGCTAAATGTTGGAGGGAAGCATTTTGAAGTCTCTTACTCACTAATAAATGAGTACCCAGAATCAATGCTAGGGAGGCTTGTATCAGATACATGGCATAAAGCAGATGCTGAGAGCACAGTATTTATTGACCGTGATGGTGATATATTTGGGCATATCTTAAACTACATCAGATATGGAAGTATTGAATTACCAAGTAATTTGCCTACGTCCATGTTTCAACGTGAGCTTGACTATTATCAGTTCGGTAGTAATGGTGGTATCAAACAAGTGTCATCGATCGATACAATGAAAGAATTGAGAAAGAATGTAGAAGAAGCAGAACTCCATCATGATATGTTTGTTATTGCCGTTGATTGCTACCATCAATACATGATGGAAAAGAAAGAAGTAAGTATAGCGGCAGATGACAGTCGGCTGAAGCACACACCCTTTCACTACAACTTGAGAAGCGCCATGAAGGTATTGAATTATTACCTAAGTAGATATTATGGCTTGACAGCGTCTCCCTCTCGAGACTCACTCTTTATTGATGATTTCATTTTGGATGTGAGAGAAGAAAGAGATGCTGAGGACAATGCCAAATATACTCTACACAAGAACACAAGTCAATGTGGGCTACTGGCTTTGATTTCTCCCTGAATTGCAATGTATGGTACCACCTTTAAAATAGATTGCTTGTTGAACTTATATTAGTCGCGGTTTAATTCATCATACACTTTCTCTCTCAGTGTCCTGAGGATGACCAACAAGTCATCAGCAGAAACTGTAGGTATCGATTGTTCGTCGACAATAACAGATTGTGATATAGATCGACGTTCGTCATCGTCAGTTGGTTGTTTATCTTCTGTCGATGATTTCATTATTATGGCATCGTCAGTATTTTCATTTGATGGGTGTATTTTATCTTTCTCCGCCAAAGCTTTACTTTCGTCAAATAAGGGATCTGCATACTTCAAATATGCACCAAAAAGAGCTGGTGATAAGCATAGACTATTGCATATATCCTGAGCAATATCAAATCCTTTCCCGCGCCCTGTTGCTTCGATGCTATCTGGAAAAGTTGCCGGATCAACCACGTCCTCACGAGTTGCCAACTCCTCTTTTGTGTAATTCCAATATTTTGCATGGTATTCTTCTTCTATCATGGCGTTGACTCTTTTATCTGCAGCTTTCATTGAGAGTTGGAATCCTACAACAAACTGTGGTAATTCCATGCCCAGAAATTCTCTCATTACTTTGTCGTCCTCTTCCTCTCCCTTCTCTGCCTTTTCTCGTTCTATTTCCTCGTTGATTGATTCCCATGTTTCGTTGGCTAATTGCGAGGCAAATGCACCAATCAGGACTGATACGCCTAGTGCCACCAAGAGTAGAATGTCTTGTATTGAGCCCGATTGAGCTTCGGCGCTACCCTCTACAAGTTGTTTGCCAAATACACCGAGATAACTGTCAAGGAGATATGGTTTTAGAGACCCAAGAAATATCCCACCCGCAAAGTCAAAGTATGGCACATTAGTAACTCCATACACATAATTATATAGACCAATCGGGATAGGTAGAACTGGTGCTAATCGAAGAGTTAGAATGGCTTTCAAGCCATCTTTGGCAACAACCTATAAGTGAGAGAGATAATTGTACGAAGATTAATCCAATAGAATCAATCATTAAGTCAATCGACAAATCACGGGACTTTTTCTCACCTTTTCAATTCCTCTTAAACTAGGATATTCCTCCACAACCTCCAAAGCCTTTTTCCTAACAGGACTATCCACCTTAGCCATACCAAACGCGACAGAACTGCCAAACGTAGCCGCAAGGGCACTGATAATAGCACCCTCCCAAACACCCCCAAACAAAACACCCGATGCCAAGGCCAGCACCACCCCACCGGCATCAAAGCAAAACACCTTAACAAACGTCCAAGCCAGTATAAATAACCCCAACTCCACACCGGTATCCATATTTGATGTGAACTCCATAACCTGATTCAAACTATCTTTCAACTCGGGATTTTGCGTGAAATCCAACCCCAGAGCCGAAACCAAGGCCGCCCTTCCTCCTATGCGGAGTGCCACGGCACCACCGGCAACAATAAAGGCCGTTAACGAAAGTGCCGCCTGCGTATCCGACTTGAGCGGTTCCTTCGTCTCCGGGTCTAATTCGGGAACGTATCCGTTGGCAATTCGGAAGAGACGGGTGTTGTCTGCGGCCTTTAGTATGCCGCGGATGGTCTTTCTTCGATCGCTGAGTACTTTGATGCGTGATTCTTCTTCGATTTCATTCCGTCGTTGATTGTCGTCTTCTTGGGAGTAGAGATGAGTTGTTGGGTGATGCGGTTGATGTGTGATGAAAGTCAGTGCATAATTTGATGTAGGTGATGTGAATGAGTGCGCTAGATGTGTATGGAACGCGATTAGGAGGAGGCAGATGTGATAGAACACTGCCATGGTTGGTGAGAGTTGGTGAGAGTTGGTGCGTTCTGTGAGCTGTGAGACGGTGAAGTTGTGAACTAATGGAAATAATTGTGAAATGTGAATGGCCGAGAGGTGGTGTTTAGGGGGCGAAATTTACAATATCTTGTACGGAATATGTACGACAACAGTGTGGTAAGTTGTATCTTGGCTGCCCGTTCTACTATTTTTATTTCAAGAAATTAATTCACTCAAGTGAGAGAGTGAAAGAAGTCAACAATCACATCACACTCACTCACACAACACACAACACCATCCCCAAAGGCAAGCAACCAAAATGCCGTCGATTAAAGGAACCGCCTCCATTTCCTCCACCCACGCACTCTCCAAACTCCTACGCACAACAAACTTCCCATCCCACTTCTCCACCAAAGTCGACATCTCCAAAATCCACCGCGGCGTACTAAGCCATTGGATCAATCAACGCATCACAGAAATACTAGGGTTCGAAGATGAAATCGTGTCCGAAATGGCCACCAATCTCTTCTTACCCGAAGAGACAGAGGGGAGCACCAATAACAATACCGTGGAGATAGATCCCCGAAAGGCGCAATTGGACCTGGTGGGGTTTTTGGGCGAGAAGGAATCGGCAGAATTCGCCAATGAGCTTTGGGAAATGATGATTGACGGCTCACAGCGTAAGAGCGGTATACCGCTGGTTCTCGTGCAGAAGAAGAAGGAGGAGATGGCACGTGCTAGAGAAGAACAGAGGTTTGGTGGACAACGTGGAATAGAGAGGCAGGAACCGGCTAGGAGGTATGCGGGGGGACCTCAGGGAGGTGAAATGAATGCCTTTGTGAGAGAGGCGGCCCGGCGAGCAGAGATGGCGAGGGCTGCTTTGAGGAATAATAATATTAGTGGGAATGATGTTCAGGCTGTGCCTCCTTCTCCGAAGCAAGAGAGTGAGCTGTATAGGATTGACAGGTCCGGAGATCGAGATGATAGAGGTGATGGTGGATCTAACGAAAAAGGCGGGGGGGAACTCGATGAATTTGGACGTCGTCGCGAAGATTACAAAAGTACTGATCGAAAACATGAACCTTCAAGTAAGCGAAATAGAAGCCCCTCGCGCTCTCGTTCTAGATCACGCTCTACCTCTTCTCAATCGTATGGATCTGTATCCCCGCATCAGAGGCATAAGGATAGAGATGATAGAAGGAAGAGGTCTAGATCAAATTCATCCGAGGATAACAGGCGACGCAGAAGAGATAGGAAAGACACCAGGAGATGATTAATTCAGACTTTGCTAATTTTGTAGGTTTGCATAACTATCTCTTGGTATCTTTATAAAGTAAGCTTGAATTAAGGAGACATACTTGAATGAATATTAGACCAACACGCACGTATTTAGAAGATCAAGAAAGTTATTGACAAAAATAGATGTGGGTGAATTGGAGTGGGAGTGATACCCCATGATCCGGGTGAAATGAGGAATCATCACTACAAATGATGTATTCGGGGGGAAATAACAGGAGGGATACAATATCACAAGTTAAATGTAATTTGACATTTTATACTGTATTAATCAGTAATCAGTAGCAACCCAAGTGACATATCATCAGACAATTTTAATTTCTGGAATTGCATTAAACACAAACACCATCGGTAGAGATGGCGGGGAGGGGGGAAAGTATCAGGAAACATGAAAAAAATAATTTGTCACTTTTTATTCCTGCTTTTCATCTTCATCTGCAGCTTGGTCAGATGTCCATAAGGTCAAGTTATCCCTCAACAGTTGCATAATCAACGTGGAATCCTTGTAGCTTTCCTCACTCAGAGTATCCAACTCTGCGATGGCGTCATCAAAGGCCTGTTTGGCAATCTGACACGCCTTGTCTGGAGAGTTGAGAATTTCGTAGTAAAACACGGAAAAGTTGAGGGCAAGACCAAGACGGATGGGGTGAGTGGGGGGAAGATCGGCAGCGGCAACTTCAGAGGCGCTTTGGTAAGCATCCAAAGCCGCAGAGGCAGAGGCCTTCCTCACATCATTCTGCTGGAATTCTGAGAGGTAACGGTGGTAATCCCCCTTCATTTTGTAGTAAAATACCTTGGCTTCTTCGGAGCTGCTATTGGGGATAAGACTATCTTCGATGATAGAGAGGATGTCGTTACAGATGTCACACAATTCATCTTCGATCTTGGCTTTGTAATCTTTAATTATGGTCATCTTATCGGCATCGCCCTTTTGTTCGATGCTGGTTACAACACGCCATGAAGCACGTCGGGAGCCGATGACATTTTTGTAGGCAACAGACAGAAGATTGCGTTCCTCAACGGTGAGTTCTTGCGGTTGGCGGGCTACTTCTTTCATGTCTGTGACCATTTCATCGAAGCGTTCGGCTTGTTCGGCCAGTTTGGCTTTGTAGACTAGAGATTCGCGTTCCATGGTTGTTGTTATGTTGATGATGGATCTTAGGCTGGGTCGGGTTTTGGTTACGGCGGATGTAACGGCAATTTTGGATTTTATGAGGTGTGGATGGCAGAGCCAGCAGCCAGCAGCCAGCAGCCAGCTGGCAGGCCGCTTGTGGATTTTGTTTTTGGAGATAAATAGTGGGCCAATAACACTGACTGACAAATTGAAATTCTTCCAAAGGGTGTCGTCTTGCCCACAAATTTGCTAAATCTCAGAGCCTGCATTTTCAATAAAAAAAAGGAAGCAGGGCAGGTTGGGGCAGGGTCAAAAAATCTACTAGCTTGATGCAGGATTCGATTGTTGAGACTAGATGACGTCATCACAAGACCCATCTCACTCAAAAGAGCTCGTCTCTTCCTGGTTCACGAGTGATTTAGGGCGATCCTACGTCAGCGTGACTCAACGTGACTGATGTGAAACAAACAGGTATTCTATTTGTGTCATAGATATGAGGTGACGATGACGTCATGTGAGAAAGGAGAACTTCCTCAAACTTCCTGTAAACTAAGTTAATCGTTGCAAAGCTGACGTGGACCTACCTCCCAAGACACAATCATGCATAAGATGTTACGTCAGCGTGACTCGAAAAGCGTCGTCGAGTTCCCATCTTCGATCAAAACCTCTATCAAAACTCATCACCCACACTTCTTGCCCACACGTCACTTTTCGCTTTTCACCTCATAAAATTGAATTCGATCTACTCCAAAACTGCCATAACAACAGCATTGCAACAGCTACCATACACACTACTTGTCAGATACAATCATGCCTTTGTCCATCCTTTCGTCAACTTTCACCTTCGTCTTAGCAGCTCGTCCAGCCGTCTATGCCTTCTCGCCCGCTTACAAATCCCGTCAAGCTAGCCAATTGTTCTACCGCTCCATTCACCATGGACCTGATGTTGAGCCATTGACTGATGCCGAAAAGCTTGGGGCTGATTTTAGCAAGATGAAGAAGGAGATGATCACGAACTATGGTCCAGGAAGTTTTGATGGCTTGGTTGATTTCACTGATCAGTTTGATGGTGGCGATTCAGAGATGGGTGTTACTGGTGACGGCATTGTCAGATTGCAGACTATTGGTCGGTAAGTTTATGGCTTATGGTACAAGTTATAATCAATTATTACATGCACTAAGCAACTACTATCTATTTGATCTATTAGTGACGTGACGCCCCATATGGCAAGAACCACAAGTGCCAGATTACAGGGAACTGAACCCCACCAAGACATTATTACATCTGATAGAATGAGTTATACCGAAGAACTTCTGTATTCAAACCCTTCCATGGATTCAGTTCGTGCGCAACAATTGGAAAATTGGGCTGAACAACGCGAGCTGTCAAACTACAACAAGCACATGTACTACGATAACAATCAGGAAGCATATGAGATGAATGTCAATGCTCACGATGAAGTAAGTTTAAGCCCTAGAATTTACACGTTCATTATAACTTTGACTTGGTCCTAACGGTTTTGTCTTTGAAGGAAACTTATCATTTCTCACATCCTGTAGAAGCTGGTGGAGATTACGAAGGCATGATATCATTGAGGGCTCCAGTCAATGGCTTTGCCAGATACGACATTATGGTGAGCTTACAAAATACTTCTATCACGTCGTGGTATGAAACTTCATATTAACGAGCTGACAATACTGACTATCTCATTTGCTTTCATTGCAGCTAAAAAACCCCTACATGGGATTTGCGCAGTTCCGCGCTGCCTTTGTTGGTGATACAAATAATGATTGGTTTGTATCTTCAAGTGACGATGTCTTGAGCGGAGCAAAAGAAACTCATTTTGCAGTCACGTTTCGTCCCAGTAACCATGGTCTGTCAAATGGATATCTTGTCATTGAAACACAAGACTTCAAGATAACTTGGAAGGTGGTCGGTAGCACAGGAGATCAGTACGAGTTCTAAGAACTGTGATTCATCTTTTGTGTGATTATGTAGAGCCAGAAAATATGCTGATCGATTGTACAATAGTATTTAAATTTACTTCAAGTAAGAAATAAAAGTTTTGATTTTACATCTAAGTTACTTATTTACTTTACATCTAGAGGCAAACAGTAAAGTAAAACTTTCTTGCTTCAACATGTTACGGTTCCACATTATCACTTTCATCATTGGGAACTTGAACATTGTTTTG
Source organism: Cyclotella choctawhatcheeana (assembly GCA_036939855.1). Lineage (NCBI taxonomy): Eukaryota > Bacillariophyta > Thalassiosirophyceae > Thalassiosirales > Thalassiosiraceae > Cyclotella > Cyclotella choctawhatcheeana. The sequence goes on from JALLPH010000026.1 coordinate 38,701, forward strand.
AGCAGACAGTGTATCTGCCACATAATCTGCATAAGGACTTTCTTCAGTTGTTGTGATAAATGATTCATAATAGAAATGTCTCCGTTGGGAATTGCCGCTACCAATGGAGAATTTGAACCCAATATCTTCCAACCTCTGAAATCTTTGAACAAGATCATTGTCGGGCTTGGCCTCAGGAGTAAGTTTGGAAAAGTATTGCTGATATTTTCGCCTCTGCGCTGAAATCCATCTACCCAAGCTCTTGTGGGTTTCTGATTTGACAGGTACGTCACAATTGCCATAGGTTTCTTTATATTCTTTGAGGCTTTTGAACTGATTCTCCCAGTCTCTGGCATTCTTTGATGATAGAAATACCCCTGTTGATTTGTTGAAGCCTCCCTTGCCTGAATGTTCGGTAAAAAGTCAGTATGATTACTTCTGACACATCTATGAAAAATCAAAGAGAAAAACGCGTACCTATACCAGATAATAGCCCCACTTCTTTCAGAACATTTGCTCTCTGAGCCTGGGAAGCGGAAACACTTTTGGGATCCTCTTCCCATGCTCTCATAAACAACCTATTCCTTGCAACCCACGCGCCAAGAGTGGGGTTTCTCTCATATTTCTGAGGAACGTTGCAGTGGCCGTGAAGGTCTTTGAATTGAATTAACTCACTCAACCGTTTGTTCCATGTTTCGTCGCTTTTGTTGATGGCTGTCTTGGAACAACTTGCTGCATTCCCGTTTTTGTTGATGGTCGGATTTTCTGGGACGTCCGTCGTTTTACCTGTAGCTGATGTCTTGGCCTTTGCAGCTCTCTTCTTGGCGCTGTTACTAACGGTAGTTTCCTCCCCCTTTCTCTTCTTCCCGGTGGGAGCAGGTGAAGTATTCTTCAGTTCAAACAACGATTCTACAATCCATCCCTCGTGCTTTTGCATTTCGCTTTGTTCCCGTTTTGATGTAGTGGATATGCTGGATGCACTGCTACTTCTTGAACTTGCCGACCCTTCTATCGTATCATTCGGCAAAAGTGGAAGAGGAGGGAGAGCGGGTACTATTCCACTCAGGTTCCCACCAGTAGCATTGATACTATCCATCCCGCCACCGTGTGAGCGTTCTGTCGCAATGTGCCCATTGATGGCACGAGCGGTTACTGAATTATCTCTGCCATCGGAAGAGTTCATGCTGAGTATTTTTAATGAGTGATGAAAGCCGTGACATGGGAAGCTGGATAGCTGTGTCCAGTTGGGAGTTGGGTGTTGAGAGTTGAGAGTTGAGAATGAGAAAGATTGAGACTTGAGAAGGGAGAAGCGGTCGTGGTAATTACGTACCTACTGTTAATAGGGTCTACATATCTAAGATCTAAATAGCTAGACCTATTGGAATCTCGCTCACTCTTTCGTCTCGCGTCTGCTTTGCCAAGGATGTCTTGGGGTATGGTAAAGATATGAAGTAGAAGCATGAATGGTGGATGTGACAAAAATTGTTAGTACCTCGAAGATGTAGCGAAATTGAAATAGAATTCAATTGAAATAGAATTTGATTCTATTTCTATGTACTGCAACTTTTACTTATCTGTTCAACTAGATTTTAATGGTTGTCGTGGTATGAGCCTTGTTTAGAGGCTGAAGCAAAAATCGAAAGGCAGAGTACAGTTTGCAAGTTTTCACGCGCGCGGAGTGAAAGCT
>JALLPH010000027.1:0-68168 GCA_036939855.1 Cyclotella choctawhatcheeana
CTGCCTGAAAACACCTCTTAAAGTGGTATTTAGGTGAAAAAATGCCAAAAAAGGCGAATTTTTAGCGTTTTTTTGCAAAAAATTACCTTTCCGGTCAAATTTTTTCGCTGAAATTTTTTCTACGTCTTAACGAACGCAGATTCTAAAATATCCCCAAATTTTTTGGAAATCAGAGGACTTTTTATTTTTTGTCCATTTAGCATAGCACCCCCTATTTCTACGCGATGGTCAACCTCACCAAAGAAGCGGGAAAAAGGTCACCCTTGTTTACAAAGACTTAGACCCCTATTCGCCTTATTAGGGGTAGATATAGATACCCACAACACCGCAGTACCGCAGCAATGGGATGGCTCGGGTACCATCTTCTACCATCTCCTGTAACTGTAAATGAGCCGTCACATTGTCATTTTACACCTACAACATCAATAATACAAATCGTCTATTCATCGCATCAAACCAAACCAAGCAAATGACGCGAGGTAGACCTAAGGGTCGTAAAGACAACCCCTCCAACAAACGTCCAAAACGAGCAGAATCCGAATCTCAGAAGCGTGCCAGATTACAGAAGATGTCAGCAACGCGTAAGAAAAACAACGCTGACAATTTAGCTGCAAAATCCAGCAATGCAAATGCTGTCAATATGATTTGTGATGAACGACTTAACAACCAAGCTACGCCTAATCAACCAGCATTAAGCAATACTAATACAAAGCCAAAAGATTCAACAGCGGATGGTGGAGACGGAGACCCGGCCGTGATTGATAGTGAAGCTGTAGAAGTTAGACCTGCGAGCAATGTCACTGCAAATCTCGACGTAGAGGATGACGATGACATTCCACATTCTTGTGATGATTATGAAGAAGACGAGCATGCAAAAAGCACAACAGATGTAGAAGAGTTAAGTGTTCAGCAGCAGTATGTAAAGGCGATACAGTTGAGGTTGAGGGAGGAAGTAAAGCAAAATACCAAAACGACAGACCTGTATTTGTTGAATCACTTGAAGAAGAATAATTGGTGGATTCGTAAGGAGCACGCACATTACTTTGTGAAAAAGCTAGGATTGAAGAAAGAATATGCAGCTTTTTACCGTGACGTTTACATTTGGTTGCCTGATATCCGTTGGACGGACGTGAATTGCAAGCCTTGCTGCCCAACGTGCAAATCAAATGATAATGTGGGAAGTAATGGATTTCACGATAAACACCCCGGGAGACTTGTTGTTGGGTTAGAAGAAAATTATAACGTTATCACTAGACGTTACTGTTGCTATCAATGTAAGGCAAAAAGTAAAGAAGTTAAATCCGTTGTTGACCAAGCATTTGAAGGTAATGACGATGTTACTGTCGAGAAGACCGTAGACAAGTACCAACACAATTTCATGGGATGGAACAAAACAGCACTGCCACTGTTCCCATTTGGTCGTGGCGAAGAGTTCCCCGCAATACTGACATGGAAAGCTGGAGTTGACAAAACGGTTAATGCGATGATGAGGCCTCTTTTCGACAAAGGCCTTAAACCAGAATCATTCTCAAATACGTTGTTGGAGCTACACACAGCAAAGTTTGCTAAGCTGAGTGTAAGACACGAATACGAGATAAAGGCCAAACGGAAGGATCGATTGGATTTTGTGACAGACAACATGGAACCCTTGGGAGACTTCGCCGACAAAACCCGATATGCAGGCTCAGTGCCAACTGGTAGATACTTGATGCTCGTCTATGTGAGTTTCCACGCATCCATTCGTCCATACCTTGAACGTGAAGTGAAGAAGAGGGATATGGATGTTCTGATGGTGGATGTCTCATACAAAGAAGCCAAGTCGCTCTATCAGTACCATGGAAAGTCAGTATTCAGGGGACTGGTGACAGGGCTAAATCAATACGGGGAAGTACGTCTCCAGTTTCATATCTACACCGACAGCCATGAGCAGATGTTGTCTGCATTGGAGGCTTTTGAGAAGACTAGGCTGCTGTTGGGTTTTGGTGGTGTGAGTCACATTATTGGTGACAATCCTAAAAAGGAAGCATCACTATATATGAGCGCTATGCCTTCTGTCAGAGAGCAACAGGCGAAGTATGATTCTCTAAAATTGCCGGCTGTCAGAGATCCATTAACAGGGGCAAAGTATTATGATCCAAAAAATCTGTTGATCAAGGTAGCTCATGGGACGGCGGAGATGAATAGATGTGTGATTGCAATGAGGCAAGAGATGAAAGGGAAAGCGATTGGTTTAGATGCAGAATGGAATCGAAATTTGAACAGTTTAGGCCACCAAACAGGTAACAGCAAGCTTAAGTGGATACAAATTGCGTACCGAAACGAGTCAAATGCTCTCCAGGTACTGCTATTTTGGGTTGGAGATTTGAAGGCTCTACCAAGCAATCTACGTAGCCTATTCTGTGATTCTTCAATTCAATTCGTCGGCAATAAAGTCAGTGGGGACTTGAAGAAAATTGGCCGAGACTTCAAGGTAGAACCAATGAACGCCGAACAACAAAAACTACGAAAAAATGTCATCAACCTGGGTATGCATGCACGTGTTAGAGGCGTTATTAACAATGCGAATGTTTCCCTTGATAAATTGGCTCAGCTTACTTTAGAGTTGTCGTTGGATAAATCACTTCAAACCTCAACCTGGACAAAAACACTAACTAATGATCAGAAGATGTACGCTGCTATCGATGCCGCCGCTTCATTGGAGGTATACGAAAAACTCGAGCAAATGAAAGACTTGTCGAGTAGGTTGTGTGAAGATGACGCAGTTATTGGGACTATTGTTGATTTGGTGCTGACTAATGGGAATCCAATGTCGATGGCTACAAGAGCTGCAACAGGCGAAATTGTAGGTGTGAAGGAGTATATATGCCCCGTTGGGTATAAATACAACAATCAGAGGTATGTTAAGATGGGAAAGCGCACTTATGTTGTCAAGATCAAAAAAATCCACGCACCTGGGTTGGTCATTCCACGGTACAGGTACAAAAATATGAAATCAACTGTGACACTGGCTGATTTGGGTGAGGTAGAGATTGTTGTGCCTCTTGGTATGCTGTCAGAGCACGTGGAGGGGGCGCATGAAAACAATCCTCCTGCTATGAACACCAGTACAGAATCAAATGTGACATCACCATCAACGACGATAGATTGTTTACCTCGAAGGAGTGATAGAGGTCAAATTCCGAGGAGAAGGCTTGAAATTGAGGGATATGACACCAATGAAGATGGTGACGAAGAAGAGAAGTCAGAATGGCAGGAATTAGAGGAAGAAATTGACAATTACAAGCAGGGGTTAAACCACGAAGACATCGAGCTCTTACGTGCAGCTATTTTTGAATCTACTGAGACGGGGAAGGGAGCGAAGGTTCCACTACAATGTAATGGACTAGATGATCCGCCGGCACCTGAACTGATACAAGACAAGTATTCGGCAGTGCTGGGTGATGTGTTCCACGCCATGGATCGAACGAAGGTACCCATCAAGCACGACGCGAAGAAGTCTTACTTTGTAGCACTACGCGAAGCTTTCTTGATTTGGAACCCTACAAAAATGGCTGAATTAGAGAAGAGAATGAGAGAAAGTGGAATGACAGATGATGAAATAAAGGAGAAGAAGTATTTTAATGCTCGCCTTTTCCGTGAATGTGTCGAAAGAACAGTGCCATCCCCAAAGATTTTGTATTGGCGTGTGCGTGCTGTTTACGCTATTTATGGTAATAGAATCGACAGCAAAACAAATCAGCCATTGTTCAACAAGGCAACATGGTTAAAAGCAAACAACTTACTAAAGGAGATTCTTTGTGGATACTATTCCGATCCACCAGATTTAGACTTTTACACAAAAAAGTTGGGAAGAAGAGGAGAAGTTATTACTAATCAGTACGGTTTTGATGTGATTGAGTGCTTCCGTGGAACTAATCGCACAGAGGCGTTTCACAAGAATCTCACCGTGACGTTTGGGAGGTGGCATGTTGGCATTCAGATGTCAGACGCACTTCTTGGTGAGCGTAGACACCGCCACAACTTGAAATGTTCGGAGAAGCGTCGACTAGGTTATCCCAAAATTGGTCATGCGGACACCTGGGTTGTTGATCAATTGCAGAATCTAGTAAGAGAAAATCATGGGATTCAAATATATCCTCATTGGAGCAACGCAAGTGACTATACCTCAACAGACGAGTCGTTTGACACAATTGCTTTGCATACTCAAACTCTACATGATGTTTTGGAACAGAGGAGCCGCGAGATTGGTCCGGTGAAGCTAACACAAGAGCAGAGCTATATTCGCGACAGAATGAACACATCATTGCCTTTTTTGCCTTTTGTGTCCAAGGAGGAATGCATGGCCTATGCAAAATTTGTATTGGATCGGGATGAAGCAGATGTAAGTGACTATCACAAAGCTGCAGAAATGTGGATGAAGTATGTGGATGGAGATAAGATCTGGCCAAAGCTTCCTTCACAAATGAGGATACATGATGAAACCTGGAGTAGGAATAGACGTATAAAGGAGAGTGAGGAAAAAGCTGGAGACGGGCGCAAAACATTGGATAAGCTAAATGCAACAATCATACCTGCAAAAGACGATGGAACTGTCAATACTGCCGTGTGGAAAGAGGCGAAGATGCCTAGTCCGATGCCAGAACCACCATCACAAGCCTGGCGCAAGGCACCCTTTCTAATAATAGGAGGTCTTTTGGTGGGGGATAATCCATCTGATAATAACAAACCAAGCATTTTGAACCCAATGGCACACAAAAAGTGCAGGCTTAACGAATAAATGTAATGTGTTATTGTGCGTACCGATATCATGTAATTGAATAATGTCTCTGTGAACCAAATAGGCCTAAACAATATTTCGTTTGGTTAAGACAGCAAAGTAAGTTAACAAAGAAATAATTATTACCGATGTGTATACTTGAATATTGTTTCACTTACACAAATACGTCTAAACAATATTTGGGGAAGACAGCAATTGTCAGTTAAGCGAGTATCTTGCAATGCACAAAGCAGATATAATATCAAAAAAGCATCAAAGACTCACGTAATATAACTTCAGTTGGTGGAGGTGGTGGTAGTGACACGCCCACAAACATTAATGGTAGACATCGGCGGAGAAATTGTGGCGCAGTGCTTTATTTGAGAGAGTGTTTAATCGTCACCACGCCGTTGCGATGATGTACATTTTGTTCTGGTACTGATATTATGTTTCAGAGTAAGCAACGACCGCAACACAAGAGCGTCAAAGAAGAAACAAAGGACGCCTACCTCTGTTGTGTCAGTGTTGCGTTATTCATGATAATTTGAAGGGAGAAATGATTGCGGTGGTTTCTGGATTAATTCAAAAGACGACGCAATGATTTGACTAATCGGACGCCATGGTCATGGTAGGGAGGGGTCGGTGACGGCATGGTGTCCGTGATCGGTGATCGGTGATGGAACCGCAAGCGGGGGGAAGTGAAACTAAATTGATGGGAATGAATCTTTTTCTCTCTTTTTCTCTCTTTCTCTTCTCGCCTTTTTTCTAGGTTAAAAAGGCTCCTGAAGCACAAAAAAAGCCCATTGTTCATTTTCACTCGCACGATGAGCACATCTGCTGCGGACTACTACAAGGTAGCATACCTAAAAGCATCCCACGCGAACGCAGAGGCGAACCTACAAAACGTCCAGGACACGCTAGAACGCCTTCAACAGAGATTGGAAGAATGCCAAGAGCACGTGACCCAATCCAAGGAGAAAGCCGAGGCAGTGGAACAATTGGTGCATGATGCTCAGGCACAGCTTGCTGCAGCGGAAGATCCGGAGCGCAAGCTCGATGAGGATGTTATAGACCCCTGCACTGGATTAAAGCAGGGGGAGAAAATTCCGGTCCACGAGGATCATATGCCCTTATTGGCTGCACTTCAAAATACTAGAGAGTTGATGGCGGAAGGTCGGATTGAGGAGGCATTGGGAGCCGAAGTTGTAGTCACCTCTCTTGCTACAAAGACTGAGTATAAGTTGAATCCTCAAGTGCAATTTGCCGGCCCTGCAACTGTTCAAGTGAAGACAGCTGATTTTGTCGATACAAATGCCATACCCGAAACCGAGGATGTTCTTACAAAAACATTTTCCTTTGCCGCCAGGCAAGTCGACGATGGGATACTCGATAAAGACAGAAAGCAAGATTTGCTCAAATTATTAGGTTACCAAATGTGTGGTATGCTGAATGAAGAGCTACTAGAGATGTTGGGGATGGGAAAATTTGATACACAAAGTCATTTGCCAAAGGGTGTCAGCCTGGAGATATTACGGGACATCTTTAGTGAAATCTCAGCCATGAAAGACTGCCATGACGAATTAGAAGGGATTTCAAGTGAGTCATAAGTAGACGGAGAAGGGAGTGATGGAGAGCAAGATTCAGTTGGCAATGATGCAGAGGAGGGAGAAGGCCGAGAGGACATGGACGAAGCATGGGGTTATCAACATATGAACAGAGAAAGAGACGGAGAGGATAGCATGGACGAAGACAGCGATAACCAAGCGGCACCTGAAGTTAAAGTAGAGTTCACAATGAATGATGACGCTTGGGACGCAGTGGAGAAGGCTGTTATGAACAAAATATCTGTAAGAAGAGATTCAAATCTGAAAGAGCTCAAGCCACCAGATATGGATTCCGCTAAGATCTGTCGTTACAATACAAAAGCTCATTTTCGCTTCATGAGCGATGAAGCCAATGCAAGTGTTGATCCCCTGTTAGACTCTCTGGTTAACTGCAAGTTAAGGTTGAGGCCAGCAAATTATTCTCGAGATAATCCTGTTCGTGCGAGAATGCCTTTTGAACTCTGGACTTACAACAATTCTGGTTTTGATTTGGATGGAGATATCATTGCAATGTGTGGAGATGAATATCACACTGAAATCAGGGCAGAGAAAAACTTTGTTGGCTATCAACGGGTGCCTGTTCCTACCAACCTAGAAACCGCCATGACATTATGTGCATTGCGAGATGATAATGACTCGAATAAGCCATGGGATACCAACACCACCAAGCGCCTGTTTAAGGACAGGGAGGGGAAGAAAGAGTGGTTTTCCAGCGTGATGGCAGATTCAGAGAATAACTTAGTGTGGGCAGCCGATGCTCGTACAGGAATGATTCATGCATTTTCAACTGTTCGAAATAAAAATTCTGGGTGTATGAGTGCTGCAAAACTCGCATTTGCAGATCCAGAAACAAAGGCACAATCAAAGTTTGTTAATCCTGATTTTGGCCTGGCTAAGTGTAACAATACAATCATTGGCAGTTCTGCAACAGGCCTTCTATCAGCGTGGAATATCAGCAGTGCTTTGGAAGATAGCAGCAAAACAATCGATCCCAAAACAATGATAGTTNTGGTGTAGTCTTTGACACTCGATCATATTTACCAGTCATTGCTTTGCATCATAAAAAGCAAAGTGGCGAGCAGATTTTGGGTGTGCCCACAAGCTCAACTCCTGTAGCATTCACCTATGGAAAAGAAGAAGACATCAAATGTTGGGATCTTCGGAGTCCTGGATCACATGTCTACACGATGGCAACTGGAAATACTATTGTGGATAATCTTCTGTGGCATGAAAATACATCTAGCCTCCTCGCATCCACCCGTTCGAACCATTTGGTTTCATATGGCCGTTGTATAAGTGGTTACCAGTATGGACATACTATTGATAGTGATGATGAAGACGAAGTACACCAAGATTCGTATTGGCCAAAGAGAGCAATGCACAGTCCATCATTTTTTGGCTCCCCGTGGCATTGCAATTGTCAGTACTCACCTATCATGCTCCAGTATCCATTTGAGAATGGCAGGGGTATGCATGAGCGAATTGCAAGACCTAAAAGTTGTGCCATGTATTAATCAACCGAAGCTTCGTAAATTTAGGTGCTGAAATGTGAAACGTTTTAACCTGTCTAGGATTGGACAAAGGACTCTACAAACATGTTCTGAGTGACCATGGTAGCACTAATGATATTATCACATGAATTTGGACCACATCTATAAAATTGTAATGTATTACTTTATCTGCTCACATTGTATCCTCTTTGGATACAATAATAACAATAATATAAAACAGCTGATTAAATGTTTTTTAACTATCAACTGTCTTGGAGATAACATTACGTAAATGGAAATTCATTTGATACCATGGTAATCAGTCTAAATCCAATTCAAGAAGAGACAACGGGCGAAAGGTATTCGTATTTTGTACCAAAGACTGTACCTCGATTTCTGATTTCATCCTTTTAAGTGCACATGTTGCCCTGTAGAATAAAACACTAAAGTTAGATTGTCTGTAACACCTTTTACTTTTACATACTAAGGTCTCGTCAACTAGTATTGTCTCTATGACATTCATCCTCCATTCAGACTAGAATCGAACAGGCTCCTGGTGCGACCACCTGATCCTCAATTTTATTCAACATTCAACATTAACTCAATCACGTTTAACATTCACATTAACTCAAGCACATTTTGAACAGAACCAGTTCCACCATTCATCATGATGTTGTTACGTGATCCTTTTCACGCGTAGAGCAGCACCACTGTACATATGCGAAGATTGTATAATGACACACCAACACCAACAGTAAGGGCCTGCAAGCCCTGACTGTCGAAATATTTCACTATCATCTGCCTTGTCCATTACTTTCATATATCCTTCGTTTAGATCAAGCTGAATTTCAAGCACATCACCGGCCTTTACTGTTCTGTGACAATTAGCATGGTGAACCCCCCCCCTACAAAAGTGGTATCTTGGTACAATAGTCAACGAACTCTCTGCAATTTGTGAACACATGTAGATGAAAAGGTTTGATACTCTTTGTTACCAGGACTCACCGCACGATCAGTTGAGCCACGACTAAAGAAAATTTTTACTTACGATTGAGAACTTCCAACTTCCCGCCTCTCACCCCTCACAGCTCACAGTGTCAGACTTTTTTTGATGTCCTACAACATTATGAAGCGATTAATACGTAAACACTGACAATAGCAGACGCGACCTTCGCCGCCCTTCATTGAGGCTGTTTTAGGATGAGCGGTCGCATCCCTTTGGCATGGCGTAAGTATTCTCTTGCTGTCGTGCTTCCGTTTCTTTCATTTTTGAACGATTTTTGCTCATCCCATTCTTTTGATCACACAAATAATAATATTGGACAGTCTATGGTAGCCGTACAAGCGACCACATCAAATCCGTGCTCTGCTCCTTTTCGGTTTCGATTAGGATAATTACTGGTTCGCTTATCTTAGGTGACAGAAGACTGTGCGGCAACCATTCAACATTCTTGTTTCGGGGGGAATAGAGAGAATGGCAAGTCTCATTCTCAATGTCACCGCCATAGTTGAAACGAGGCGCTATGATTGCAGCGGCGGCTTTTCGGACAGCAGCTTTCTTTTCAGCCGCTGACTCGGCACTATCCATCAATAGTATTCTTGCTAGAGCTTTCATCTCGTCTGAAGAGCCATTCGATTCTACCTCCTCCTTCAGAATACGCATTGCATCTTTTATTGAGACACAGGCATTACTTTGTATCAGGTCAGCGGTATTTAGTTGAACGGTTTGTATTCGAGGTATCAGCAAGCGTCATCTCTACATCGGGCGTAATACATCGAAGCAGCGTTTCAGAAAGATGCTGCCATAGCCTCGTTGTTTGTTGGATTAATTTCATCCAACTCCGTCGTCGTTGTCTCGTCGGCTCCGTCTTCGTAACATTTTTCGTAACCGCTTCCGCTAGCTACCCACATAGACAAATCAACTACTGAGACTAAGATTTTGGTGGTACAAGTACCTCTTAAATAGACAAATGTCTACGCGACTGATGAAGCGTGACTAAAAAGAGGTGGCTCAACTGAGCGTGAGGTCTGTCCCAGGTTTTCAATCGGTCGAATCACACCCACTTGAACCGGTGCGCGTTTATCGTAGCCTGTAGATTTTGTGACGCGAAATTGCACTGAATGTACACCAGTAGTCATGACCTCTTGACACACAGCAATGGAAGTCCTGAGTTCTCGTCGCATAGAAGATCTTCCGTGCATGCCTTGAATATGTCTTGGATCATTCTCCACATAGCTCATGGTCGTTCCAATTATTCGATTAAACACCAGCTCATGGCGAAACAAGTGAAGGCGGTGATAGCACGCCAGCCAATTCTCTTTCCCCCTCCGTTTGCAAATATCTTTCACGGCTGGATTAGTCACAGACACAACCATACTCCGTACCGCTTCTTCAATCAAAGAGAATTGGTCTATGTTCCCTGCCACGTCAACCTCTCGATTTTCATTCACCTTCTTGCCCCTATTATTCTTTCTCCGCTTAGACTTGATTTGATCCTCAACATTATTATTATTATCTTCGTGATATCCAAATAGTTTCGACGTCACGGCGAGATTTAACAAATCGATAGGGGCACAGAATTGTAAGATGAAGATGTTGTAACTTTTCTGTTCGTGTTCGATACGGATAATCGCGTGGAGGTTGAGAGGAGTTGAGTCATTGTATGTTGTGTGGTGATTGTCTGATTTCATGGATTCTGTTGCCATTGCCAGCAGGGAATGCCAGTCGCCAGTTGTGATCCAGTCGCAAAGTCGCCTCATTTTGCGCCTGCGCATGTAGGCGGGGCCAGGCATGCGTCGGGCACATGGTACGACTGGCAGGCGCTTGCCAGTCAGTCGTCTCACTCCCAGAAAAATCAGACGACTGCGACTGGCAGGCGTGGACAGTCATGCGCCAGGTAGACCGTACGACTGGCAGTCGACAGTCATGCAGGCGGCTGATTTTTTCACGACTGGCATGATTTTTAGCAGGCAGTGGGCATAGACGACCCACTTTAAAGTAATTTGGTAGCTAAGGTAAGCCCGAGGGATGCAGTTGTTCAAGTGGGCATTAACACTATTTATCGAATGTGCCTCACGCAAATCACACGCACTTTTCCAAAGCGACGACAACCACACGACCATACGACCATGAACCTTCCTCCCATTTCACCATGGCTTCTGGCCCTACTGTCATCCCTCCTACTAATCATCTCTCCAATCCAATCCTTCACGCCCATCCCATCATCACGAAATTCCCCAATACGGCTGCCTCACATCGCTTCCACCAACAATAATCCATCATCATCGTCATCATCAACGTCATCACTCATTCTCTCCGCGGGAGGATTCGAATGGGAAGACCCCACCTCCGAATACGCCGATCCCGGCGTATCCAATCCCTACCTCAACCCCGATCTCCTCGCCGACGATGAATCGGGCACATTAAAAATAGATGCGGCACGTCTTCTCTCCCCCCGATTAAAAGGATGTAACTTGTATTTAGTGGGTATGATGGGTTCCGGTAAATCGGCCGTGGGGGAAGTATTGGCACGTCGGATGAATACGTACAATTTCTTAGATATGGATGGTATCATCGAAAGGGCGACGGGAATGAGTATACCCGATATATTCGATAATGAAGGTGAGGATGCATTTCGAGATGTGGAGGCACAGGTATTGGATTCGGTCCATGCCTACGTGCGATGTGTGATTAGTACCGGTGGGGGTGTGGTTATGCGAAATATGAATTGGAGTAAATTACAATCTGGCATTGTGGTTTATTTAAAGGTGGAGCCGGAAGTGATTATGAAACGTATCGAGGGTACCGATCGTCCTTTGCTTCAAACCGACGATCCGTTACAGACGCTTAGGGAAATAATGGAAAGTCGTAAGGCCAAGTATGAACAGGCCGATGTGCATGTGGAGATTGAGGAGGGGTTGGATGTGAATGAGGTGGCGGATAAGGTTATCAAGACTTTGCATGAATTTATTGATGATAATCCGCCGGCGTATAAGAGTGCCAAGGCTAAGGCGCAGAGTGATGGGTTGGATTGGGTTGAGTGAATGAATAAACAAAATATAAATAAAAAAGTATTAACAAGAGAGAGAGAGAGAATGAAACTAACAGAATATTTTTGTTAAGATAGATACAAATAGATGCAATGTAATACTGCTAAAAAAGAGCTTGGGTTTGGGTTGGGGTTTGGGTGGGTGGTAAACTGGCGGGAAAAGGCTTGATTGTTGATTAGCGCTCTGTTCTCCCGTTCTCACTCTCACTTCAACAATGGCAACAGAATCCACGACATCAGGCAATCTTCACCTCGATAGAAGCGATGGCTCTACCTCTCTCAACTTCCACGCGATCATCCGTATTGAACACGAACAGAAAAGCTACAACATCTTAAAATTCTGCGCCCCTATCGATTTGTTGAATCTCGCCATGACGTCAAAAATGTTTGGATTTCACGAACACACGGTAGAAATCAAGTCTAAGCGAAGAAAGAACAATCGAGGCAACAAGGTGAACACAAACCAAGGCGGAGCATGTAGCATGACAAAGAATACAACCCCGTGTTCTTTGGTTGAAGATGCAGCACGAAGTATGGTTGTATGTGTCACAAATGCTGCTGAGAAAAAGATGTGCAAACTTATAGGCAAGGAGCGTTGGCTGGCATCTTATCACCGTCTTCACTTACTGCGTCATGAGTTGGTGTTCAATCGAATAATTGGATCTGCCATTAGTTTTGTGAAGAATGATCCTAGGCATATCCAGGGAAAGATGTTACGAAAACATTCCTTCACCTTGAAATCAATTGCTATGTGCAACGAGATAATGACGGCAGGCGTACATACGGTGCAATTTCTTATCACAAGATCTGGTGGTCTGGAAATTGGTGTGATAAGGCCGATTGAAGGTCTTGACACGAAGAATGTGACATCTTTTCGTGCACACGACAAGTTCACAGAAAGCAGAAGGTTCATTGACTATTGCAACCAAAATATGACGTATGAGGGATCGAATCACTATGCTGCTGGTCCTTGTTGGGTAGAAGCTGGTGATGTGCTGAAAGCTGAGCTTAATCTGAATAATGGATGCATAAAAGTGAAAAAAAATACGGGAGCAATAGTATACTGGTCTGGGATTGGGCTTGCTGGCCCTTACTGTTGGTGTGTCACTATGGAATGTTCGTGCCGCTGGTACGGTGGTGGAATTCCAGTTGCTCTACGTGTTAGAAGGAGTACTTAATCACCAATTCATGTTAATTCTGTTTTGTTTAATCATCATGAACAGTTGATCTAGTTCTACGTTGAATTCACATTTACAATTAGAATGTTAATGAATATATGTAAGAGAGAATTACATGACATGTTGCTGTCATCAGGCATTATGCGTTGCGAACAATGTTGAAGAAAAGATTCTAGCGAGAAGTCATTACTAATGCATCACTCCAATCGTCATCGAAACGTTTTGCTTTTAGTCTACCAGATCCAAATCATGAGTTAAGGTAGGTTTTAGAATTTACTTGTGTGAAAGTTCATGGTGTTGATAAGCATCCTTTGTTCCATGTGATAAATAAAGGCAATGCCGGTTGAAAATAGATTTTTGTTTATGGCAAGAGAGATTCTAAGACAAGTTATTCTGTTATTGCCTCGCCCCAACCGTCACCAAAAATGATAGATAGGTCTTTGCAAAACTCCTCCAAGGAGTAACAATGTCCATCATTCATAGTTCCCAACGATACCAGAATTTCTAGTCTCTTCAATGCATCACGAGACAAATTTTGAATTTCTCCTTCTTTCATTACACTCATCATTCGTTCCAAACATGGTTTATTCTTGGAATCAACATCCACTTTACATATTCTCCATTGCTTCAATACCTTCTTTACACCCTCTTTGCTCCCTATTAATCCAACATAAATCATGGTCCAGTTAGAATTTGAATTGGATAATCTCGATGTTGTAACATGTCTGATGAACAGAGTGCAGCCTACTGATTCACTTTCTTTCTTGAGCCATTTTTCGTAATTCTTTCTGTCGTTCATATGATCTACATGAACCAATGCGGCATACGTCATGTTCGTATTGTTTGACGCTTGTTTTGTTTCATCATTCTCATCATTGTGAATTGAAGATGAAGTAGTAGAAGATTGCGTAGTACCATTGTCAATCTTGAGACATTGTAAAAACATGTGTTCCAAACCAGCCTCTCTACAATACTGTGCCAACAGCGACATGTCGTTTTCACCCAATTCCACAAATGTCTTTGGTAATTTTCTATACATATCAATAGTACCATTGTTTACATCAAAAGACTCTTCAACGCGTATTGATAAATGCTGCCATCTCCAAGTTTTAATCTCATCCACCACGGTTTGAACCGAAGTTTCATCACCTTCGAATAAAATAATACCCGGCCAACCTATTTTGACATATCCCCCCAGTTTATAATTGTGTGCTAAAGATGCGAGATCTTTGCGTTTGGAATTGGCAATAATGTGATGGGAGTAGATGGCCCTTCGTCCAATTCGTCTACTTGTTGGTGATGATGAGGCTGGTGTAGTATCAATCGATTTCATCGATTGTGTCACTTGCTGCTGTAACAACATATTTGGCCATTCATTATCAATCCATTCCTCGGCTACATGGAATACATGCCATATGGACTCTCCGTATTGTGCATAGTCGCAAGCGGCAGATTGACAAGTCGTTACCAAAGATGTGATGGCATTCAATGCTGCCTTTCGTATCAAAGATGGATTCGCGGGAGATGATTCCAATGAAGCTGAAACGACAAGATGTGCATCGTGTCTTATTGGGTACGCTGCTGGCAATTTTAGATGCAAATGAATGACTACTGAATCATGACTGGTGTTGCCCGATAGGACAACGGGCAGTTGCAGTAATCGAACGACCGATCTGCAGCCGTCATTTTTGCTGATCCACGCTTCTTCTGTGGAGTATGCCGATTGAACGAATTCAAGCTCTGCTAGCTGTCGTTCGTTTGCTTCTTCTTGTTCGTCTGCTGATAGTTCTGCTAGCTTCATGTTGACTCGGTGCGGTGCATCCGGGGTCTCTCCGTCACTCTTTCTCGACCACTGGAGAGGCGCCGGGCATAGAAAATAGTAAATTTATTTATGGTCGTTGCATAAGTAAAGTGTCATTTGTATCGCGTCGCCCTCCAAATTAACCCTAAAATCTAAGAAGAGAGAGATGGGAAAATCTTCGCCAATCTCGAAATCGACGCTATGTTGTATCGATCGCAGGCTATCCTACAACGAATCTCAGACAACGCCACACTGGCAACACATCCACCCAATTGCACAAACAGCTGAAACAGCAAGAATGATATCACTAACAGTCCTACTGATTCTTGATGCCGCCTTGACGAGACATCTGACATCATCTGATGTGTGTCGCCTGATTCTTTTTTCTCATTAATGTCATAAAGAGGCTACCGGAGGATACCA
The DNA here is from genome assembly GCA_036939855.1 of Cyclotella choctawhatcheeana. Lineage (NCBI taxonomy): Eukaryota > Bacillariophyta > Thalassiosirophyceae > Thalassiosirales > Thalassiosiraceae > Cyclotella > Cyclotella choctawhatcheeana. Next base: position 15,302 of record JALLPH010000027.1, read on the forward strand.
TCTCAGCATCGCCATGATCCATGTCCGAAGCATCCCGGCAGATACATTGAACTTCTCATCACTGAAAGAAAGATCAACTCAACCTTGCTCAACCCGCATATTCCCTCCCGTGTAAATAGTATGGGAGATTCTATGGATTCTCAAAACACATCAGGAAAGTTCATTTCTGATATTGATGCGAACCGACACAATGATTATTTTGATGGATTGTAATTGGACAGAGAGATGGATCCGGAGTTGTTGATGCGATATTGCTCGAGTCGTCTCCTGCCATAAATCTACAATCTACATTCCCGAAAACAAAATCAACAACACCGACCATGAAGCTTACGTTCGTCGCAGCCGCCTTGGCTTCTACCTTCTTTTTCACCCCCTCTATGGGTCTTGAAGAGTGTTCCAAAACGAATGGGAGGTGTGCGGTGTCCAGAAATTGCTGCAATCATGAGTTTACAGGAGAAACATGCATTGATTATGTATGCGTCCCTCCAGTTGGATCTGAAGTCGAAGAGAAGATGAAGTGAGTTAGAAGATATTGAATCGTAATAGTAATTTGAATCTATTCTCATCCTGCCAACACTTTTTGATTCTTTCATCTATCCTCCTGCCAGCCTTATCGTCACTTCTAATCTTCGTGGACAAGTTTTTGAAGAAGACATTAATTAGGTTTAACTTATGTAGACAGTTGCTTTGACATGACCTCTGCTCCCCCTTGATTGAGCTTTGGTTCTTTATGTTTGTGCTGTGGGGCTAAGCAGAATGAGAATAAGGGTGCCCACCCCTCCTAATGGGAGTAAAGCGATGATTAAAAATAAGTCAAAGTAACACAAAGTAACAGTGAAAGTTTCAATTATTACCATTTGCTTAGATAGTCTACCTGTGGTACTTTACATTTGCTTATCTAACTCATGACCAACGGAATCGTACTGAATTATTTGCAAATCTGTCTCCGCTTAGATGACGACTAATCGAATGCCATGATCAACTTTAACATAATCTGTAACCACTTTGTATTATGTATTCCTCAACAGGATTGAGATTCGCTCTTCAGCTCTGTAAAAACATCTGTCTAAAGTGCTCAAGATCTGGTATCGGCAGACAAGAATACATGTTTGCATTTGTTTTGCAGTGACTCGGGTAGACCATCATTTGATTGTTCTTTCGTTTGCCATAGATGCCACCGGTAGAGTTGTGTCAGCTCCTCAGTATTGAACTCATTTTGGCGAGCAACGAGTTCTTCTCTGAAGGCAGTTCCACGCATTAATGACGAATCACAGTTGAATATAGCATACGCCCAGGCTATGTTTGCTAGATCTTGAGGACTGAGTAATGGCAATCTATTCATCTCAACAATATCATCACTGATTTTCTTAAACAAACCAGTATGATGTTCATTGGCTTTAGCATATGCCCAGACTATATTCGCAAAATTTTGTGGAATAAAGGATTCCAATCTATCCTTCTCTACAATTGCATCACCTATTTTGTTGAATAAAACAGTATGTTGTTCATCAGCTGTAGCGTAAGCCCAGACAATGTTTGCTAGATCTTGTGGTTTGTATGAGTTCATGTTATCTCTTTCAACAATGTAATCACCAATCTTCTTCAATAAATCGTGATGCTGTTTATTAGCTTTTGCATATGCCCATACTATATTTGCTAGTGCTTGCGGATCGAATGATGCCAAGTTATCTCTCTCAACAATATAATCACCAACTTTCGTGAACAAGCGAGGGTGATGTTCATCGGCTTTAGCATAAGCCCAGACTATGATAGAAAGTTCTTGAGGCTTGAATGATGCCAATTCATCTCGTTGTACGATTGTATCTCCAATCTTATTAAACAATCCAGCATGATTCTCGTTACACTTAGCAAATGCCCAGACTGTGTTTGCTAGCTCTTGTGATGTGAATGATTCCATTTGTTTCATTCTCACGACAGCATCACCAACAGCACGAAAGAAAGCTGAATGTGACACCTTTAACTTCGCGCATGCCCATACTGTATTGGATATATCCTGTGCATTAAATTGTTCAATGACATCAATCGATGCATCTGCAATATTCTTTAACAATGTGCTGCCGTTATCAAACTTAGGGTCATATCCCAGCAGTGCATATGCGTATGCAAGGTTGGATACATAACGAGGCTCGAATTCCATCACGATATCATTGGCTCTCTCCGCCAAAGACTGGAAAATGTTCGCACTTAGATTTGCCTTGTTGTCAAAAAAAACGCTACCGAAGGCATGCTCGCTTGCATTCAGCCTTCTCGTCTGTTTTCCGTATCGAACATTCTTTACAATCTTCGCCATTCCAAGTGTGATTGTAGATAGATCTTTAGATCTCAAATTATTAGTTGACTCTTTTGTGTGATTGACAATAGTTATGATTCGCCCTATCAGTTCAGCATCTTCCACTGTTTGCACATCCTCTATGCTTTGATTTTGGTGTTGCTGCGGCTTCGACATCAACCGAGAGATGAAAGACCAAACTGCCGCAATTTGATTGGGCGGCAAGCCATTAATACTATCAACGGCAAGCTCCAGAACTTCGTTAACATTTTGACACCTGTCTAATGGCAGTTGGATTTGAGTCGTATTCTCATTATTGAACTCTTTGTGGCGTGCAAGGAGTTCTTCTCTGTAATCAGTTTCATACATCAGTGGTGAATCATAGTTGAATACAGCATACGCCCATGAAATGTCTGATAGTTGTTGAGGACTGAATGATTCTAAGTCATCTTTCACTACAATTGCAACTCCGACTTTCTCAAAAAGAGCTGGGTGTTGAATATTGGCAGTGGCATAAGCCCAGACTATGTTTGCAAGTTGTTGAGGCTTGAATAATGGTAATCTGTTTGTTTCAACAATATCATCTCCTATCTTCTTAAATAGTCCAGGATGTTGAATATTTGCCGTAGCAAAGGCCCACGCTAAGTTTGAAAAACATTGCGGATTGAACGATTGTAAGTTATCCATTCCAACTATGACATCACCGACGGCTTGAAATAGGGTTGGTTGCGACAATTTTGAGTTTGCGTATGCCCACACCGTATCGGATAAATCAAGTGAGATGAACTTGTCAATACTTTCAGTCGATGCGTCTGCAATTTTTTGGAAGAGTGAAGGATGGTTTTCGTTTGCAGTAGAATATGCCCTTACGATGATTGTAAGGTCTTGAGGTTTGAACGTCTTTAAATCATCTTGTTGTACGATTACATCTCCAATCTTCTTAAACAGACCATGATGTTGTTCATCAGCTGTAGCGTAAGCCCATACTATATTTGATAATGATTGTGGTTTGAATTCATCCAAATTTTGCATTCCAACCAAAGCATCACCGACGGCTTGAAAGAAAGGTGAATGTGACACTTCTAATTTTGCACATGCCCACACTGTGTTGGATATATCAAATGGTTTGAATTGATCAATGACGTCAATCGATGCATCTGCGATGTTTTCTATCAACGAGCTGCGATTGTCAAACTTTGGGTTGTATCCCAGCAGTGCATAAGCGTAGGCAAAGGTGGAAAAATCACGAGGATTACAATCCCCAAGGATATCATTGGCTCTCTGAGCCAGAGGCTGGAAAATTTTGGTACGTGGATTTTTGTTGCCATCGAAGAAAATAAGTTCAAAGGCATTAGATCTGACATTTGGCATTCTTCTCTTTCGTTTTCCGTATCCAACATTCTTTACAATCTTTGCCATTCCAAGTGTGATTGTAGATAGATCTTTAGGTGACATTATATGTATTGATTTGAATGTTTGTTTGAGAATAGTTATGATGTTGTGCCCCATCTGTCCGGCAGTATCCTCCTCTTTTTGCACATATTGATTACTACGGTGCTGCGACTTTGACATCAGCCGAGGAATGGTGGACCAAACTGCCGCGATTTGATACGGTGGCAAGCCGTTGATGTTGTCAGCAGCAAGCTCAAGAAGTTGGTTAACAGTTTGACAGCTGTCAAGTGGCAGTCTTCGTTTGTTCATAAACAGTGCAGACGAAGTTCGACACGAAGGCGAAATCAAGCCAGTTTTGACGAAGCTGGTGCGACTTGATTGTGGACAAAACCCCGTCGCAAATGCCTCAAGAAGACCTGCCCAAAATAATATTGCGCCGATCCGAGACATGACCAGTGATGAAGACCGTTCACAGTGATTGTAGCGTCCTGACAAGATGAATGGATAGCCTTCAATCTCCTGATGCTATTGGTGCTTCTGGTTTGTGGGGGAAAGCCGCAAATGTTGTGAAATGTTGCCAGTGGCCAGTGGCCAGCCTTAGTTGAACTTCTAGCAACTATGGCGGGATATGATAACCACAAAGGTATCATCAGGTAAATAAATATTTGATACCTTTATTAGAACTATCATTTTCTTGGATTGGCGGGACATGCTGGAAATCGACAATAATAAAGGTATTCTAAGTAATATAAAGATAAGATACCTTTAAAGAACATATATCTTGTAGCTTACCTCTGCCGCCCTCACCCCTCACGTAATAAACTTGAACCATGTCACGCCACCGCAACGTCCGCAATCTCGACGAAGACGACTACTACGACGATGACTACTACGACGACGATGACTATTACGACGAAGACGAATACTATTTAGAACAGCAGCGCGAGAAAGAACGCAAGGCCAAGCTCGAGGCCGAGAAGAAGGCCAAGGCCAATCAGGCCAAGCAGCTCAAGAACAAGGCTGTCACTTCAACTGCTGCTGTTACTGCATCTACTGCGCAGAAGACACTGCCCGTTGTGAATAGCAAGAATAAAAATCAGAATAACAATGTTGATGGCGGTGCAAAGCTCGAATTGGCTACTTCTGGAATCTCAATAGCCAAGAAGAAGCCTGCTGCAGCTTCTGCAATTTCATCACATGATGTTGATGATGGTGCACCCAAATCCAACACTGCCATCGCCACCAACGCAAACGAAGCACCACCGCCCAAACTGCCCACTGAAATACTAACACACCTACAATCACTAACATCATCATCATCCAACAATAACAGCAATAACTCCAAACAACACCTCTCCCTAGTAATACTAGGACACGTCGACGCCGGTAAATCCACATTAACCGGTCGTCTCCTCCTGACACTCCGTCACGTCTCCCCCCGCCTCTTGACCAAATATCAAAAAGAATCATCCACCATCGGTAAACCATCCTTTGCATTGGCATGGTTTACCGACGAAGACGAATCGGAACGCGAACGAGGCGTAACGGTCGATGTGGGTACCAAGTTTATAAGCGTGGATCGATTTGATTTTACGGTATTGGATGCACCGGGTCATAGAGACTTTGTCCCTAATATGATTTCGGGAACGGCGAGTGCCGATTGCGGATTGTTGGTCGTGGCGGCTACTACCGGTGAATTCGAGGCTGGATTTGCACTTGGCAGTGGCGGTGGCGGCGGCGGTACAATATCCAATACTGGTAGTGTCGGAGGGGGACAGACACGGGAACATATTGTACTAGCACGTGGATTGGGTGTGACGCAATTTATCGTGGCCGTGAATAAATTAGATGCGGCCGATCCACCGTGGGACGAGGCGAGATTTGAACACATTAAATCGAACGTATTGGCATTTTTGATGGAGAATGGGTTTAAGCAGCATAGGGTACAGTTCGTGCCCGTTAGCGGATTGACCGGTGTCAATGTCGATACTCCCAGTATCAATAACAACAACAACAATAGTAAGAAGAAGGATGGTGATGACACTGCAACGGAAGATGGTTGGAAGGCATTACGACAATGGTGTAAAGGCCCGACATTAATCGAGGCGTTAAATTCATTCACACCCGTCAAACGTGAGTTTGAAAAACCTCTACGATACATTGTTTCGGATGTATCCTCCGAGGGCAAGGCCGTGACAGTCCGTGGACGGATTGTTCAGGGATTTTTAAAGGTTGGAGATAGAGTGGTGCTTTTGCCCGTGGGTGATGAGGTCAATGTGACGAGATTGGAGAAGGGCAAGGCATCCAATGAGAGTGATTCTCCGTACTCCTTTGCGAATGCTAACTCAACTGTTGATGGAAATAATGTATCATGCAACAACAGCAACAACAATAATATTAGAAACGATGAACTTGACAATTATGCCTTTGCCGGAGACACGGTGGAATGCTCCTTCACTGGCATTGATGCTGCACGTGTAAGTCCGGGTTGTGTCATTTCCCATCCCCAGCTCTCGGTACGACCACACAAGGCGAAGAAATTCGAGGCACGTGTCATGATAATGGATCAACTCGCCGTACCCATAATACGAGGATCTCAGGTATTATTCCATATGCACAGTATTGACGTACCGGCCGTTTTGAGTAAATTGCTAACAAGCAAAAAGCGGAGTGAGAATACTCCTCGTAATAATCCACGAGTACTATCCGGAGGAGTGGAGGCAACTGTGGAAATGACATTGAGCGAGTATTTAGTGTTGGAGGAATATTCGGAGTGTAAATCGCTTGGACGGTTTGTATTGAGACGTGGTGGTGAGACTGTTGCTATTGGTTTGATTGAGAAGTTGATACATAGAAAGTAAATGAAGGTGCTGGATTAAACTAGAGAAAATACAATATAACTTCCCTCTTGTACCATCGGGCATTAATAATTATTAGCCTGCTGTTACTCTGGAAGAGATGTACCACTGTCACGGCAGAAACTTGTGATCTGACATTATTGCATCTGCATCTTTCAAAGGAAAGTTATTATGGCGCGCCACCACAACAAAAAAAATGACGTAAAGATATCTACAACATCAAGCATCAAGCATCGCATCAAGCAACCTCTCAAAACGAAACAAAATGACAAATGACACACAACAAGCAACATAATTACACAGATAACAACAACATAACAACTCACACAACAAAAACAACCACACGACCATACTGAACAGCACTACCTAGAGCTCATAGTTAGATATCAGCCGCTGTGATTATTAAACTGACGAACCTTAAATTTCTAATTTTAATTGAAGCAGCCCCAATCCCCAATGAATTCAACCGAAAGGAACAATTCAAGTAAACGAGGCTGCTCACCCACTGCTACACAATCCAAGCGCAAAAAACAGTTGGATCATGATGCGCATCTGCCCGCAGAGATATGGTCTTCTGTCATGGGGTATCTTGATTTCTCATCGGTTCTCTCCATGACAGCCACATCACGTACAATGAACGATGCAGCTCCTCTCGTGTCAGAATTGCACATCACAAAATCGTGTCAGTTGCACGGGAGTGTGGGGAGGCGCTTCAAGGAAGTTGAATGTATTAATATTTACTCTTTGACTCAGATACGAGATTTAGACGCGGATCGCGACGAAGATGAGATGGATGCTGTCATTGATTTTGAGACATCTGTACGTGCCGTTCCGTTTATGTATACCTTCACCAACCTCAAGCGAATTTACTTTGGGGGAATCAACATAGCTTCAGAGTTATATGGAGTGGTGCCGTTTGATGTGATGATAGACCCCGAGTTGAATGAGCAACATTTTTCTAGGTTGATTGACTCTATATCGGCTGGATTCCGTTGTGGGATATTGCCATCCTCTTTGGAAGTAAATGGTTTACTATGCACCCGTATCTGGCAAACAGGAGACAACGACGATCCATGCGGCGTTTGCTCTAGAGCATGTCAAAGCTTTCCCATCAAAACTGTAACTGCATTTGAGTGTGGTGAAGGACACAATGATCTTCAGTCACAAAACTGTATCTGTTTGAAGGTGAATGAATGGGTGAGTATAATTTTCTGCAGTAATTCTCTTTTTTAATGTCTCCTCAAAGGTCTTACATCATTTTTATATCTTTGCTGTGTTAATTTTTTCAGATTCGTCTTCTTGACTCTAGACCGGAATGCCAAGAAGGATTCTTGTCTTCAAAAGCACCCATACTTGAACTTCTTGGACAGTGTGAACGTATTCATATGGCAACAAAACGTGGGAAGTCGCTGTATCTTCTAGACTATAGTTTCAGAACAGAAGTAAAATTGGATATAATTCTTGATGAGTCAAGAATAGACGTGTCACAATTGAATTGTTGGGAGGTTTCTGATGCCATCCTGAAATCCTTTCCGACTACTGAAAAAGATGTATACATGCTTTCCGATTGGGCTGAAAAAATTTTGGACACTTCAAACATACGAGTTGATGAGAATGTATTTGGATCACGAAGTCGTCAAATAGAGATTGCGAGAGATTTCTTCTTCAAATGAACCCCTCTGCTTTCATTGGATGTTTGTCTATCTTGGAAGCATTGGCATCTCAAGAGGAGCCTCCAATTCAAGATATTATCGACTCTGGCGCAGTTTCTACTTTATTGAAGAGCATTGAGGTAGCCACATCATCAAATGGTATGCAGCCTGTTCGTATCAATGTTATACAGCCTATCCGAATTTTAACAGCAATGCTGAAGGCTGGAGATGAGAATCAAGTAGCAACCATGATAGATCAGGGTCTTCTTCAATGTCTGGATAACCTTTTATCAGATGCCACTGGACCTATTATGGACAACATTCGACATGCCTTACAGTACATCGCACACACTTCCATTAACACGAGAGACAAATTGCTCAACTCAGACATATTAGAAACCTTTTTAGATCACTCCTCTCATGATACAGAAGACTGCGATTTGTTGAAGGCTATTTTATGCAACAAAGATATGCCTCAAATAGATTTGAACAATCTGATAATTCTCCAGCCTAGTATTTTGGCTAGTATTTGTTACTATGTGGATCTTTCATTGGTTGACTTTGTCATTTCGGTCCTTGATCATCGAATTAAGAGGCAGCACTTGTCGGGTGAGCAGTCTATGAGCTCGTACTCTTCATTTACCAAGCCACTTGAACTACTTATATGTTGCCTCCCAACTGGACTACCTGCATTGAAAATATTGTCTCAACTGAGCGAACTTGATTATTTTCGCAGTATGGCAAAGAATAGCAAGGGCAGAAGCTTTGAATCTTTCGTGTCAATTTCACACACTTATCTTGAGAGTGATTCGAACGAGACGGCTCGCCAAGCTTGTATATCCATGGGGTATTTGCTGAGACACGATGGCAAGGAACGCAATACAGTCTATTTGACAGACAACCTTAGAGATGAACTCAGTTTCAGGTATATCAACAGCATTGCGAGATTGTCCTGTGATCGTGGGCATCTCATTACCATACACCAAAGGCTACTTTTGTATTTGCAAAAGCAAGTAACCTCAGATACTGACACATTTGAAAAATGCCTTGAACTGCAGAAACAACTCAGTGAGATGACTTTCGTAGAGTTCTGCTCCTTATTAGAGTGTGATGATTCCTTAGCTGAGATTGAAGCAGAGCTCAAGACCTTCCTCGCAAAGAGGACCCACATTGCAATAGAGGATCAAATCAGGTTATGCATTGAATGTTGGGCCGGCGAATTAAAATGTCAAAGTAAGAGCTCAAATCAAAGTTGTGTCACTGCGCATGTATGTTGTTTTCTAATCTATTTTCTCAGCTTATGACATTATGACAGATGACCAAATCAAAGCAGCTGCAGCTCAAGTACCAATATCTATGCATGCACTATGCAAATGTGGATTCATGGACTATGATCACTTTTCATCGCCGTGGGATTACGACCGAAATCGCAACAAGTATGGAACAATTCTGATTGAAGTAATGGAGAACTACCATTACGCGAAGACTTGGCGAGAATATCACCATTGCAATATATTTGTCATCTTATATGACTGTGCTTCACAGATACCCATTCTCGATGAGTAGGGAATATGACACAAACCAATCCACCTTCCTTATTAGGATGTGTCATGTGTCATCTCCCATCCCCAGCTCTTCGTACGACCACACAAGGCAAAGAAATTCGAGACCCACGTAATGACAATTGATCAACAATCAACTCGCTGTGCCCATAATACGAGGATCTCGGGTATAAACAAAAAGTGGAGTGAGAATACTCCTCGTAATAATCCACTTATACTATCGGGAGGAGTGGAGATAACTGTGGAAATGACATTGAGCGAGTATTTAGTGTTGGAACGGTTTGTGTTGAGACGTGGCGGTGAGACCGTCGCTATTGGTTTGATTGAGACATTGATACATAAAAAGTAAATCAACAAGTAGATACTTCTTTTCAAGCTACAAAGATATGTCATTTGTAAGAGTTATACATTTAGGGCTTTATTTAAATCATCCTCGAAAGATTGCATTACATCCATGACCTCGTTCTTCATCTCCTGCTGAAATTCATTAATGCGGCCCATCTTGGTTTCGAGATTTATCTTCATATCTTCGTACCTTTTCTTGAGGACATTGAGGTTATCTTCCATCTCAACATTCTTATCAATCGCCTTCTTCCAATCTTCGATAATTTCATTCACCAATTTTTGAATCTCCCGCTTTCGTATTATCGTAGGGTGATCCTCATACAACTCCCCGAACTCGTCATCTGATTCATTCGAGTTTATGGTAATCGGAGTTTGTCCAGTGGCGATCTTGCTCTCTTGCTGACGACTCGCGGGTGTTGCAGATTGATTGCTTTCCGCACTGTTGTCACTCATACTCCTTGGGCTTGGGCGTTCATGAGTATCATCAGCTGGAATTTCCAATGCCTCAAGGTCATCGCTTTCGGACTCGAAACTGCCATGAAGATCCTTTGGAGGTGTATCGGTCTCTTTATCCGCCACACTTATGTCTGTATCCGCCAAATCTGTCGCATAAGTCTTCTTTACAATCGTTTCGATGTCATCATCACCAGTATCAGTACCAATTGAGCTTCTTGATGCCTCGATGCCTAGTGAGGGTCCACGAGGATGGGTAAAAAGAATCCCATTGTTGACGTCTTCGTCATCATTAATTTTTGGGTTCGCCGAAGGAGAGGTCACTACATCGCCGTCTTGATACCAACCGTCGTGTGGAGAATTATTATTTGACAAGCTCTTTATGGACGAAGAGAATCCACTCCCGGGCTGATTGAGATCACCATCCCTCGTTAACTTCGCAAAAGGTGTTGCATATTCGGATATATCACTACTCTTGTTGCTCATGATTTGTGCGCCTGTCAATGAAAAATGCAATACCTCACTGGAGATTTGTGACTGAAAACATTTTCCAATACAAGACTGGAAAGAGACGACAAAAAAGAGAATAATATAGATAAACCAGTCCCTTGGTGCTCAAAATGTATGATCATATTCATATAACATACTTTAATGATGCTGAAATCTCTTGCCAACAAAAGTGAATTCGATTGAAGTGATATATAATAAAGTATGAACTTGGACTGGTATACTTGAAATTAGCAAGCACTCCTGGCCCGTGCCTTAGTTGGAGACTCGTTTCGAATGCATGCAGTGGCATTTGCAACAGAGGAGTGATAACAGCTCATTCTGCAGAGTCCATCATACATACGAAGGTTGTCCAATAGTTACGAATAGATCTGTTTTAGTCCAAATCATATATGATATCTAGGAGAAATCATCCTCCTCGTCGAGCGGATAAAGAGCTCGAATCGGAAGGACCAATGGACGGAGACCTAGAGCCCGAGGGAGCTGATGATTTCGTCGGAAAAGTCGAAGGATATCGAGACGTGGTAGGAGTTAAGGTATGACTCCCTCCTCCGCAGTAACAGCAGTTATCCTTGGCCACCCCTCCATCATACGTGTCATCGTCGTAACGATGATAATCATCATCGTATTCATAATCGTCATCATCGTCGTAGTCGTCATCGTCGAGGTATTCAAAATCAGTGATGTGTATACGACCCAACACGGGACATCCCGGTTCATCATGCTTTCTATACCAATCACACACAAAACCAAATGTATCCCTCCAATTGTACGCATCGTAACATGTGATTGACGGAATACTCGAAATCGAAGGACGTACGGAAGGAGAGCCAGATATCGAAGGAGATACGGAATAGGACGGAGAACCGGAGGGTGATACAACAGCGTCGATTGTAGTATCGCTGCTGCTCTTCATCCCTCCTCCGCAGTAACAACAGTGATCCGTTGCCATTCCCGTATCATCCCCGGCCCATTCGGAATCATTACCGAAATCGGGACATCCTGGACGATCGTTCTTTTCGTACCAACGGCATCCGTCGTTTGCTGCATCCTTCCAATCCGGTGTATCGTAACAAAATTTCGTCGGAGAAGTTGATGGGACCGAATCCATCGTAGTAGATGGAATAGACAATTCTTCTTCTTTTCCATTCAATTGAAATTGACGTCGAGTGAAATGTATCGACAACGATACAACAACGGCAAACGAGATCAATACTCCCATGGTCAAATAACGGAAATTAATATTCCTACCCATGACAATCATTGAATATCGTTCCGGTTCTATAATGCACGCATTTGGAATTATTGTAATATTATGCTCTTCCTCGACAGGAGGAACTAATGTAGCGTGCGGGATGAGTATATCTCCATCGTTGTTGGTATCGGTGTAATAATAGTCGCTGCTATCTATTTGGATGGATCTGGTTTCGGCTGTTAGTAGTGACACTGACCTGACCTGTCTGCTGTTTTCGTTTGGTATGTTGTGGGAAGTGTTGAAACTCATTGCATGGTCTATAACGACATTATGCAACGACGCTTCCCGTAGTAGTGTGTTATTGAGTTGTGGTTCTGGGAGGACTCCTATTCGAGTATTGTTATTCCGTGATGACGAAACATTGTCTCCATCGGCCAATAATGCAGTATTCGATGTTGTTGTTGTTGTTGTATCTCTTCTTTCCGATATTACTTTCGATTTCATCCTAACATCCCGATCACGAATCGAAACTTCGTACCGCACCAAATTCTCATCTTGACTGGGCGGGATGAGACTCGTTGCGGTGTCGACGGTATCGACGCTCAGTCTGTAATTATCTTCGGTGGAGGTAGCATCATCGGCAACTGTAACAACATCATCGCCGTGTCTATCGGTTGTCTTGTCGGCTTCGTATTGTAATAGATTGACATCTTGACTCGAGGGGATTGGTGCATTATTATTATTAGTAGTATTGTTATTGTTGCTGTATTCGTTCTCATTAATGGTTTCGATGCCATTATTGTTGTTATTCCCCCCGTCAGTTACTACTATCGGAGATGATGATGATAACGATGACGTTGCTGCTTCTTCTTCGTTTGGAGAGATCGTCGTTTCTGGTGGATTATCCGAATGATGAGAAGGTGATGATGATAATAATCCCCTCTCTTCTGATTCGTTGTTATTCGACATATTTTTGCTATAATTGCAATTCTAAGCCGTTGACTCTCTCTGCCGTGATATAGTAATATTCAAAGAGTCGGAGATCATTTGTTAGTAAGGATATTATTGTTTAGGAGTATCTACACAAAACTCACACACAGATGCATTACATGAGATTACATGTCACGGCAGCAAAGCGAGAGATAGAAATAATGGTCTGTGCACGCAAACTTCTACAAAAACTTACACACACGGATATAGACTTCAAAAAAAAGCAAAGAGCGAGATAAGTATCTAGTGCTCCGCCTCGGCAAGTTACTACCATACTCGTTGAGGATAAAAGGTCTTCTGTGTGATTGCGTTAGTTCACAAGAGCAGACAATGTTGTGGTCACCGAAACCAAATAATGAGGCTGTGGCTGATTCTGTCTTCTGTCTGAAGTTTCGAATGTGACGTGATGTGACGTGGATCAAGAAAAGATGTTGAGATGCCCTCCAACCTCCAATGCAATGACAGCCGCCCGCGCCTTCCATCTATGTATCAACTCTATCACACAAAAAAAACACACAGTACTCAAAAATAATGAAAAATGGCCGATATCTCCACCTCTACTAGCCGCATCAACAAACCAATGGCATCAGAGCATCGACAGCCACTGAAATAGCCTGTAAAATAAAAATTTGCCAGCAGCCTCCTCGCGATCGCCTTCAAAATGCCGCCATAACCTCCAATTTTTATCCGGAAATAAGCCACTTACGAGCTCCAATTAACATCCTGAAACCACCGTTGAAAAGCTCACAATGAGAGCTATATGAATATAATATTACAATGAAATCAACAGTACAAACTGGCTACCATCATTTCCAAAATTTGAGAAATGTTGCCTAAAATCTCGCTGACTAAGTCCACAAGCTTACATGCTGTCATTGCACTGTCATGTCTCTGATCGGCACAGTCTTCTTGTGGCTCTTACGACGGGGTTTTGTCCAGAATCAAGTCGCACCAGCTTTGTCAAAACTGGCTTGATTTCACCTTCATTTGAACTTTGTATGTACTGTTTATAGTTATAGTATAGTGTATCCAGTAGCAGCAGGCAGCAGTAGGTGAGGACAAAGAGCCAAGGTCCAGTGCGTGCACTTGAAGGTTCACACGTTCACCCATCATCATTCCTCTTAAACAAAGTAAACACAAAACTAAGACATCAATCATTTTCCCAAATCCACCTCTTTCTGGGTTTGAACCCCCAGCTGTTGCTGTAATGTCTCGGGTCGGTGCAATATTACTTTGGGCAGGTCTTATTGTGGCGTTTGCAAAGGGGTTTTGTCCACAATCAAGTCGCACCAGCTTTGTCAAAACTGGCTTGATTTTGCCTTCGTGTCGAACTTCGTCTGCACTGTTTATGAACAAACGAAGACTGCCACCTCTTCTTTAGCTTGCTGATGACAACATCAATGGCTTGCCACCGTATCAACAAAATTACTTGCAAACTTTGTTACAAAAACTGACCGCACGAGTTCTTTCTGATTATGAAACAGTACCTGTTTCTATTTGGACCAAAGTAAGTATTGCCATGGATAGAATATATCAAACCGTGAGGAAGATTACATGACAGCAGATAGGCAGATAGGGGGGGGGGGGTATTGTGGGTCTTTGAGCTGTTAGAGCTTTAGTTGAAAGGATGGTCCAGGGTTGTTATCTGTCTTATGCAAATGGTCTGTTGCAGACCGTTGTCTTGTCATTCACCTGATATGGAACCCTATGCTATTTGGACAAAGGGGGTCTGAATTTCCCTATGTAGCTCACGGTATAAGCAAAACGGATCTCCACCTGGTGCCGCTACGCCAGGAGTTGGAGCTTGGAGTGGACACCCCCCAGTTTGTTGGATAGGTATAGGTTGTTAGTTACTCAGTGTTGCATTAGAAAGTAGTTTTGTAATTGTGAAGAAGATTTGAAATCCACCAGCATTGCATTCCGTTGGTCATATCTTTGTTTCTGCCTATCCTCAGCCTGGTTGGTGTACAAAGAAAGTACTGATTCCTCTGTATCAAAAGTTTAAGTTAGATTTAAAAATAAACGTTATTAATGCGCGAGACCCAATGGGCGATGGTTGAATGGTCGATCAGCTTATTTAAAATATATTTTACACATAGACAGTATGAGTGAATCTTAATGAACAGAATGGTAAGGCCCAAAAGAGAAAGAGTCCCTTTTGAACCCCTAGGAGGAGTATACCCCAGGCCCTTTACCTCTAGCCGGGATTATGTACCCCCGGGTAGTACACTTCGCGGCATCCTCCATACCCCATCCCCATAGATAGTACCGTAAAGTGCCGTGCATAAGAGGTACGGTGTATGATTCGGCTTATTTAATATTTTTTGTTAGCGAAATTAACTAGTAGGAATCCAATTCATGTTGACTTATCTACCCAAAAAGTATGGTATTGACACTGGCGCGTTACGCCCGTCGTGCTTTTTGTGTGTTATGATTGGTTGTTGTGGTTCAAAGCGATGTGGCAGTGTTCAGCAACAACAAGGAGTTATGGGGAGAAATGTAAATGTATACATGCATAAAGGTGATGATAATGGGAAAGTGAGCGTTTACAATTTGCAGCGCTGACGGTTTATATTGACCCTGATTTTTACAATTTTGACATTTTGTACCTCTTATGCCCCGCACTTTACGGTAGGTAGATAGTTTTTGGTTCGACTAATTAATAAGGCAGATCTTTTAAAAAGGAGCCCTAGTCACACCCTCTATCTCTATGAGAGTACTGACCGTACCATAGTCCGCTAGTAGCACTAATTACCAGTAGCGCCACTCTCGGCTACGTTATCCCCTACAGAAATTAGGGGATAATGGTACAAACCGTGCTTGTAGTGCTATTATGAAGGGTGCCCCGATCTATATATGGCCTTTGTATCCACACTTCAACGCTTAATTACTTTGTGATGCAGTGCGTTCAGATATGAAGTATTATATAGATCTTTAGACAATGACATACAGTGATGAAGGGTAAAGTTATCGCATTATAACAGCAGCCGAATTAGTTCGGATACAAAAACTGACTCGGCCTGCCGAATTTTTTCCTGCCAATTTCACTAGGGCTCCTTTTTAAAAGATCTGTCAGAAGTTAATTTGATGAGGTTACGGGAAACCTGTGAAGAAAGATGTGACTGCCTTTTAGAGGAGATGTCACCACCAGTCGAAGCTAGGCAGATTCTAGTCGTGTTCAAAAGTTAGTGTTAGTCATTTTCGCTTTTCATCATCTTTTTGTCATTTCATCTTCTTTTTGTCATTTCATCTTTTTCGTACTCGTACTATTCCTATGTGAATTTTTCATCTTCTTTTCATCTTCTTTTCATTAGTGATTGCAACTTTTCAGTTTGGTGAACTTTGGTGTTTCATCTTTGGCCAAACTTTACCCTATGTTTAAGCGTGTGTCTCCCCAAAGATTGGGGGTAGTACCATGCTTCGCATCAGCTGTCTACTTACCATATAATACATAAAAATACAGTAGATGGCCTAGTTATACAACATATCTACGCTAGACTTTTCACGCAGTTTCTTCCCATCAACAAACACAACACCCGCCACGGCATCAACGCAGAAGATTCTGACGCCGGCACCTTGTCGCTGTTGCTCATTGGCATTGGCATCAGCGGCGGCAAGCGATGACCCCTCTACACGATCGGGGCATATTTCATCCAGCTATCAGCAGTCTTATTTCTGTTTCCACTATAGATGTTTTGACAAACGCTCCGTGTGGGTATTCTTGTGTAATGATAATAGCGTGCTGAGTTCATGGTACATCATCTTATGGAGAAAATCACTGACAGTGTGCCATTCTAAACACTTTCTTCTTTCTTCTCTTCACTTTAGGAGTTTCATACTCGAACTGGAAAATGGACTCACATTTTCAAGGCTCCTCTACCTCAACCTGTGACGTTGGATGTGCTAGAGATAAACAACAAAGCATTTGCTGGTGTCAAGTTTGTCCAACAGCATGCGGAAAGCACCGGCAATGTTGCATCAAGATTGTGTTGGTTTGAGACATTTGCGGCGCACTCAGAGCTATACCAACTGGATTGTTATGCATGTTGTACAGGGGATGTGACAGAAAGTTATTAGTAATTGATTGAATATTTTGTTACCTAAGCAAACACTGTTGTCTACTGTTGTACTGCGTAGCCAGCAGTGATGAATAAGTTCAGTTTTTTAGACCTATCTTTATGAAGTTAGCTAAATTTAAAGCCAAAGTTTATGGCCTGATTTCCTCCCACCTAAATTTGCAATCACTTAGATACTTTTCATCTTCTTTTCGTCTTTTCATCTTTTCCGCATGACTAAAAAGAGAAAGATTTCTTTGCGATTGAAAAACATATCTATCTAGTCGGAGTCGCATGACTGAATGACAGAGACACAACACACAACACAGAAACTGCAACAAACCGAACTTTTTCCCTAATCATAAAAGCCGAGAATTTACAAAATTACAAGGGGCCTAAGGCCTGTCAGATAATGGGTACCTCATGAGCAGCTTACCGACCCGGTAAATGGCGGNAACACCCTTTTTTCTAGAGGGCCGCCTAGAAAAAGCCGAGAGGCGAGCGATCCGAAAAAAAACAGGTGACCACAGGTGGCGAGGCTCCCGTCACTATCCCATTCATATCTCTTGGCCAGGGCAACCTTGCCCTCCTTGTAATACCTTAGGTAAGCCCACACGCTAAACCACAAGCCACAAGCTAAACACAAGAGAAATAAGAAAAACCCTCTCGGTCGTAATGGTCCAGTCAATCAACTTGAAAGCACTAACAACTTTAGCATCAGTAGTCAGACGGCCGTACTTGGCTGCTCCGCATGTCGCCGTTAATAACATCTCTGGTGCGTCCATCAGTGTTGATCAATAATCACTTGATTCTTGGATGTTGATTATCGAGAACTACAACATGATATTGTCTCTCTCTTGTATGTCGAAGATCTGCTACCAAGATCAGTTTGATTGCGTTCCCTTCTGACAACTTTTTCCCCAACCACCACATGTAAACTCTAGAGATAAACTACCAAGCACTACGAGATCACTGCAACATAAAAGCCGTAATCTTTGACAAAGACAACACCCTAACTGCACCTTACATCAACACCATCCATCCATTGGCGCATCCCGGCCTTCAATCCGCGGTTGATACCTTTGGCACAAAAAATGTCGCCATACTCTCTAACTCTGCGGGCACCAATGACGATCACAACTATGACGATGCCAACGAGATCGAAAAACGATTAGGTATTGCAGTTATATTACATCAAGAAAAGAAGCCGGGGGGATTAGATGAAGTTATGGCACATTTCCCAAATGTATCAGATCCATCCGAATTATGTATGGTGGGTGATCGATTATTAACGGATATAGTGTTTGGGAATTTACATGGGATGTTGACGGTTCATACATTGCCCTTGTGTTCGGGGAAGGATAACAAAGGTGATAATAAGGTGGCGAGTTTGATACGGGGTGTGGAGAACACATTAATGTATGCGAATTGGTGGGGTGGGAGAAGGACGAGAGCCAATGTGCCTGAACACAAGTGGTGGAAGGGGGAGGGGAGCTGCCCGTTAGTTATTGGGGGCAATGATGAGTTGGGTTCTCTTTTGGAGAAAAAGAATAATGAGTTATGAAAGGGAAGCAATTAGACGAGCAAACGAGATTTTCATTTCGGTACATTGTGAGTGAGACAAGTTACAGAGAATCTATGTTGATTTAGCAATCTTTGGTAGTGAGGTTGTTGCCTTCTTGGTTTTGGTAGCCTTCTTCGTGGATCCATCAGTTCTTTTCCTTCTCGTTGGATTCTGCTGCTTCTTGACAACATGGGGCATCTTCTTTCCGTTGTCTTTCTTGGTAGAGCTCTGTATCACACGCAATACTCCTGTATTGTCAGACTTGTCATCGTCTTGAGTAGAACCAGTCGTCAATCTCATGCCAGGTGTCTTAAATCGTGCATTGTAATTGATCTCTCTATTCTCCAGTTCACGCTTGAAATACAACATCTTTTCTCTCGTTGATGCTTCTGTTGATGCGAGTGACTTGAGTTCATTTTGTCTGTTGAATTGACATGCATTTCGTTAGCATTTTGATCCGCATTTGTTGTATATCGAAAAGAGGTACAGGTTCAACTTACAACGTTTTGATCTGCTCCATATTCCTTACATCATTCGACACAGTTTGCACAAACTGATCGTTGGCCTCGTTCAATTGTTTATGGGCACTATCTAACTCTGCTAGTAACCGCGAAATCTCTCCTTCAAACTGTTTCTTTACAGCTGTCTCCTTGGATAAAAAATCTCGCATCAGGCCAGCTCGTTCACTTTCCTGCTGAGATCGAACAGACTGCATTTCATTACTGTGTGACTTGGTAATGTCAATGATCTTCATTTCAAGCTGCCGTATGATTGTCTCCTTCTCCGACAGCTTTGACTGTTTCTCGCCTCCAACAGCAATGACTGCTTCAAAATCTGAGTTCAGTTTCTTCAGATCAGATAATAAGGCATCATGTTTTGCCTTGCTTTCGTTGGCAAGTGCGCTTATGTGCAAGTTGTGTTCTTCTTTGAGTATCCGAACTTCACGTTCCAGCTTGGATTCGTATTCTCTTATGGATCCAAAAAGCATTTGTTTGGCATCATCTACTTCTTTGTTGGCCGCAGCTATCTTTTTGTTGCAAGAATCATCCAGCTTGGATATGGCCTCTTTGAAGGCTGCTTTTTCTTGGTCGACAATGGCTGCGCATCTCAGACGTATTTTCTGCAGATTGGTGGATAGCTCGCTTTTGAATTGATTCTGTAGGTCTCCGGTGTCATGGTGCTGCTGAGTCAAGACCTTTAGCTCATGAAACATATGCTTTGTCTTTTGTAACACAGCAAATGCCGAATGAGTACGTGATTGAACACTACGGGCTTTTAGTTGCGAGGAATTGTGAATGTCGCCCATTCGCTGCTCTAACTGCTTTAGATTCTCAGTTAACTCTTGCTTTTCGTTGCAATGTTTCTCGTTGTGCTGTCGAAAGAGCTCCACGTGTACACGCAACATTTCTTCGACATTTTGTCGATGCTTATCCCTCAGTGTTTCAATTACACTCTGGTGCTCGCGTTGAAGCCAATCGATGTCATTTTTCAGTGCATCGATATTTTGGTAGAGTGTTTTGCATTCTACTACACGAGCTCCGACTTGAGATTCCAATACATCTTTTTCCTTGGCAAAAGTCTGACTTTGAACAGCACTTTCGTATTTCTCTTTTGAAAGCGCTACTTTGAGATCATCAATCTTATTAGAGCATTCAGTTTTTAGTATTTGGTATCGGTTATCGTTTTGCTCTAGTTTGTTCTCGAAGTCAGTTTGCATTCTTACAATTTGGTTCTGTAGAATGTCTCGCTCGTCTTGAGAATGTATTTGCAGATGAAACTTTTCCTTCTTGTGTTGAGCTTTCAGTTCCTCCATCGCCTTTTCCCAGCTGAGGCGTTCTCCAGATCGAGCACTGTCGACATTGGCTGCTGCGTACTCCAATGTGATGATTTTTTGTTCGAGGCTCGATATGCTAATTTTGGCCTGTTTGTTGTTTCGTTCTAAGGTGATTTTGATTGATCCTAGTCTCTCGACTTCATCTCGGAGAAATGTCATCTGGTCGTCCAGTTTTAAGATCTCAGTAAAGTGCAGCGTCTTTATCCTGCTTTGCCAGTTTGCTGCCAGGCTTTGCAGAGAATCATACATCTCTTTCATCTTGAGCACGTCTGCCTTAGATTCGTTCAATTCGTATTGGATGTTCTTCAACACCTCCTTTGATTCCTCGACGTGAAGCTTATATTTTGAGAGATTGGCAATTTTATGCTTTGCCTTTTCCATTTGATCATCAAGCTTCAATCTTTGTGCCTTTAATTCATCCAGTTCAGCAGTCACTGCGGCAATAAGGTCATTCTTTTCGTCCATCTCATCGCACATTGTACTACACTTTTCCTCCAACTGCGTAATATCAAATTGCAGGGAGGCAATCTCTTCTTCGGCTACATCATTGGTGCGTCTGAGGTTATTGTTCTTGGCAAATGAGATTATTGAGACGCAAGAGTCAAGGTTGTGAACGAATAGTGTTGTGAGATGGGAGTAAAAAAAGTGGCATTTGAATTTAATAGGAGACTCAACCATACCTCTTCTTTCAGTTCATCAACTTCTTGAGCACATTCACGTAGATTTTCTTTAGTGGCACTTAACTCGGTGAGAAGATCGCGGTTATCTCTTTTCAGCTCGTCGATTATTCGTTGGTTTGAAGCTGTGCTGGCATCCAAGGAATCACTAAGCCTCCTGACCTCGGAGTTGAGTTTCTTTACCTCGTCGACATCCTGACGATGTAAACACTGGATTTCTTGGGCTGCGGCTTTAGCATCAGAAAGCTCGTCTTGAAGGCCAAGAATGTCGGCGTTCAACCTATTTGTAACCTCAGCTTTGACCGCCTGCAGCTTTTTATTGTGCTCAATGACTCCTTGATAAATTGCATTCTCAATCTCAACCTTTTCATGCTCCGCTGCGTCGAGTTTCAATCGCGCTATGGCCTTTTCGTGCTGCGTTTTTAACCGGTGCAGTTCATTGGAGTGGTTGTCCATCAATTCTTCGCGTAATTGCTTCAGCGCTAATTGATTCTCTGTTTTAAGATTCTCTTGTATTGATGCTACTTCGGACTTGTGCTTCTTTGCCGAATACTCCAGTTTCGTGATGGTTTCAGCTTGACTTGTCAGATCCTGCGACAGTCTTGCGGTAAGCGATTTGATTTCCTCGTCATGTTCGGTTTGTAGATTGATTTCTCTCAACTTGGCTTCGTTTTCAGCTGTGACCATTCTCCGCTCTGCTTCTTCCTCGGCATTTGCCAGTCGCCGCTGCGCATCTTTCTCCGCATCAGCCAACCATTGCTGTGCTTCTTTCTCCAAAGCGATTGTTTTAACAGTGAGCTCCTGCAACGCATTATGTTTTGCCTGTATCTCATTGTTGAGTAAGTGAACTTTACTGTCTGATTCTTCTTGAATTGCCAAAACTTCTCTCCTATGAGAATCCTTGTGCTTCTGTTTGTCCACCTCCACATTTTCGTTTACGGTGTGTAAGTGAACGATCACCTTTGTTAGCTGAGCAACTTTCTTCGAGAGACGGTGGTGGGTTTCGCTCAAGTTGGGTGGCGCAGCCATTATTAAAGTGAAAGTGGCGAGGGACTCAGTACCAACAGCAAACGAGAGAATCAGCGGAGTTCCCTAGAGTTTTGGAGTGAGAGTCGACGTCCGTCGTAGTTTCTGTTACTTGCTGCAGCCCAAAAGAAAGCGGTGGCTTTGCGTTGTCAGGTTTGGCTTGTCGCTGTGGTTGTCGAGATTTTTAAAATGGAGGAGATAGAGAGTATTGGTCCCGCCAGCCCGAGCCCGCAGCCCGCCAGATTTTGTGCGTTCGCTTTTTGCTTGTCAAGAACGAACTTACACTCGCATCGTATCTACTATCTAACTACCATACTAACTCAGCAAACCGCAGCAGTCCTGCACCGTGACAGTCAAGTAGCAAGCCAAAGAATTCGATAGCAGTCCAAGAAAAAGCGAACATTGCATCTCACAAACTGAAACTAAATGAATAGAAGCACTTGCTAAAAGATCAAGAAGTTACAAATCATGTGGAGCATCGTCGCCAAACAGCCCAGACCTGTTGCATCAACAAGAATGACAGATGTGGCCAAGCGATCGTTGTCTGTTTTCCCTTCTATGGGTTTAATTCCAGGCAATTCCTTTCTCATTCATCCTGAATCACAAGGGCTGGCTAAGCTTCGTTCTAATTGGAAGCCTGCGGCCATCAACCTAAACAACGAATCTCGACGAAACTTCTCTCAAGGAGGAGGACCACCCAACGGAATGAATTACGCTAAACCGGGTGAAACACTTGCTCAGTATGGCATAGACTTAACTGCACTGGCGAAAGAGAACAAACTTGACCCAGTCATCGGTAGACACGAGGAGATAAGAAGAACATTACAGATATTGGCGAGGCGTACCAAGAATAATCCTGTGTTGATCGGCGAACCAGGAGTTGGGAAGACAGCAATCGCCGAGGGATTGGCTCGACGTATAGCCGCAGGTGAAGTCCCCGAAAGTATGAAAGACAAAAAAGTTATCAGTCTAGAAATTTCATCTCTACTCTCAGGTGCCATGTTCCGAGGACAGTTCGAAGAAAGACTCAGGGGAGTATTAAAGGATATACAAGATTTGAACGGCGAAGTTATTTTGTTTGTGGATGAGCTGCATACGATTGTAGGCGCAGGCAAGGGAGAAGGTTCTATGGATATGAGTAATATGTTGAAGCCTAAGTTGGCAAGAGGAGAATTGCAATTAGTCGGCGCCACAACGTTGGATGAGTATAGATTGATCGAGAAGGATGCTGCCTTGGCGAGAAGATTCCAAAGTGTTTATATTGCGGAGCCAGGAATGGAAGATACGGTCTCGATTTTGAGAGGATTGAAGAATAATTATGAGTTACATCACGGTATAAGGGTTAAGGTGAGTATGTATTGAATATTAATACTTTGCAGCATATCAACGATCTCATTTTGAGTCTCGACAAATATGAATTATATATTTCAATAGGATGAAGCTCTTATTGCGGCAGCGACTCTATCAAACAGATACATCACAGACAGAAAACAACCCGATAAATCGATTGACTTGATTGATGAGGCATGTAGCCGCCTCCGCTTGGAACAAGAATCTAAGCCTGAAATTGTGTGGAAGGTAGAGCGAGACCTTCTAACTAAGCAAATTGAGCAAAGTGCCTTGGCCAACGAAGGAGATGATTCAAAATCAAAGGCACGTAAGGAAGTAGTTGACGAAGAAGTCAGCGGGCTAAACAAAGAGTTGGAAAGGCTGCATAAAATGTGGAAGGAAGAAAAGGAAGAGCTTGAAAAGACCAAGAAGTTGCAAGAGCAACTTGATGCTGCTCGCAAAGATTTGGGTTTGGCTAGAAAGCAAGGAGACCTTGCCAAGGCAGCAGAGCTTCTGCACAGTGTTATTCCAACGCTTGAGCAGGACATGCATGATTTGGAGAGTCAGGATCATTCTAGTGGTGAACATCACAAGATGCTCGCTGACTTTGTCTCAGCTGAAGCAATCGCCACAGTTGTTGCCCGCCACACTGGAATTCCCGTGTCTAGAATCACAGGCTCGGAATCCAAGAAGTTGCTTCATCTAGAAGACAAGCTACGAGAACGTGTTGTTGGGCAGGACGTGGCCTTGTCAGCTGTTAGTGAGTGTGTTAGGTTGGCGAGGACTAGGCTCCAGGCCCCAAACAGAACGCTAGGTAATTTCTTGTTTGTAGGTGAGTATAGTTCCATTGATACTGTATTGTGTCATATGTGATGATAAACCTCACTCCAGATTCTTGGTCACTTTTGAATTCTCTCAGGCCCTACAGGCGTGGGCAAGACTGAGCTATGTAAAGCCCTGGCGCAATGTTTATTTGACGATGAAAGTGCAATGACACGTATTGATATGAGTGAGTATGCCGAGAAGCACACTGTGTCGAGACTGATTGGTGTAAGTGATCATCTTTGCATTTCGATGTTGCAGATGTAGTTGTTCTAACGTCACGTCTTCGATCCTTTTCAGGCTCCTCCCGGATATGTAGGATATGAAGAAGGTGGCACGCTAACAGAAGCTGTAAGACGTCGTCCATATCAAATACTCTTGTTGGATGAATTTGAAAAGGGGCATAGAGATGTCTGGAATATCTTGCTTCAGCTCTTTGATGATGGGCGGCTAACGGATTCTCACGGCAGAACTGTCGACTTTCGCAACGTTCTTGTCGTGATGACCTCCAACATTGGGGCAAGTGTCATTGCAGACTTGCCACCCGAATTGACAGGGACGGAACCGGCTGTGAAGGAAAACATCATGAATGTCGTGAGAGGTACCCTAAGTCCAGAACTCATCAACAGAATTGACGAGACTGTTGTATTTAATAGACTACAACGCGAGAACATGGATCAGATCGCCAAGATTGTAAGTAATATACATATTCTATGCAGTACATTCTCTCCTGTGTATTACATCAAAACTCAACGATGTTATGTTTCTTTTTTGCAGCACATCGATGAAATATCTAAACGTCTAGCTGATGGCCAAAACATGACGCTGGATATGAGTCATATTGCTCTTGAAGCGATTGCAGAGAAAGGTTATGATGTCCGCTACGGTGCTCGTCCATTGAAGCGAGTATTGAACAAAGATATTTTGAATCCGTTGAGTCGATTAGTGTTAGAAGGTTCTGTGCTCGAAGGCGAAACGGTTCGGGTTAGGACTCGTGGTGAAGCCAAGTCCATGGCCAAGGTATCGGAAGAACCTTTGACCTGGATTGGTTCAGATGGCTCTATGGGCGAAGAGGGCGATCGCAATGATATTGTTGTATTGAGGAACCATCAAGCCTTGGAGGAAGAGGTAGATACTTGGGATGACAGCGGAGATTATCTGATGGAAGATGGAGTGCATTCTCATAGGTGAATTTGATGAGGTGAATGATCTCATTGACTCGTATACTTAATAAGATTGTAGTTTTGTAATGCTAATGAATAGAATTGTAGATATAAATTCATATTCATAATTCTCTATTCACTCCCAATGAAAATGGTGTTTACGGGTGCCATTTGCTGGAGAAATCAAGTACGTTTGCATGCTGTTTGCCTTTTTTTATCTTTACTGATCTCCTCTCATTGTACAGCAATCATCCTTTTACAGCTCTTTGCTGATATTTCGCCCTCTTCCCAACCATCAACTCAGCCTTAATTGGAACCCTCTCGTGAGCCAAGCTCACAGGTGAGCCACTTTTCAACTGATGGCGATGGCGAATAGCACAAGCCTTGATGGTATACTGTTTAATCTCACAATTTTGTTGATTATTCTTGTGTCTGTCAAGCCATCGTGCACTCCTTCTCAAGCGCCAACTCCTCAACCCTCCATCAATTTGTTTTATCCTGATTGGTCGTCCGGATCATTCAAAGGATGTATCAAGGCGTATTTGGACGCTGAATCAGCAAAGTATATGTTCTCTACTTTGAATACTTGTTGTGAGTATATACCTCCGTCACTTTCCGCATTGAAAGTCTTTTCTACTAATATACGATCTTACATATGTTTTTGATGAAAGGCTTGGCTTATTTGAATTTTGCTTGGAAATTTAACGCATGTATGGGTAATCCCGACAATACATGTGCACGGGGTAAGTAATTGTTATTAGGCATTGCTAACGTTGTGGCGATCCCAACCTCATTTAGTTTTGTTGTCTGCAGCTTTGTGGTATCCAGACTGGGAAGGGACGAATAATGACTGTTTACAAGATGGAAGCGAGCCCTTGTACATGACGCAAAATCCCACTAGATGTACTTTTTCAGTAGCAAGGCTGGTTGCTGTGACGAATTCTACTACTACTACGATTATTCAACATGTATGAATGAATCAAGTTCTTCAAGTTCTGGTACTAGTTATTATCCAGATTGGTCAGGAGACGATACGTGTAAAAATGATGGCCAAGCGCCTCCATATATGGTTGGAAATCCAACTTTGTGGTTGCACAGCACACTTGCTGAGTGTTGCAACACTCACTACTTCTGGAAGTCAAATGAATGCATTGGCACTACTGTCTCCGCATCAACGGGGTTGTATTATCCTGACTGGTCTGGAGATGACGAAGGCTGTCTAAACGATGGTAACGAACCTGCGTTCATGACTCAGTCGTCAAACTCGTGGGTATATTCCACACTCGGATCCTGTCGTGAGGAACATTACTCTTGGAATCTAAACAGTTGCTTGGGGACCTCTGTAAGTGCTGGAAGTAGTAAATGGTATATGGATCGGAAGGAGAGTAAATGCGTCCAGGATTATACTGGCTCGAGTCAATGTGGTGGATTGGCTGAAACTTGGGAAACCGTTTATGATTCGCAAGACATATGCTGTAAGGATATTACATTGCTTGTTGCCTTGTCTCGATCGATTGAGCTCTTCTAATCATTTCCTGTCCTCTTACAGGTGTCAAGCGGATGTGGTGGGATACGAAGAGGTGCAAGGCTTGAGAGGACTTGACAACGAAAACATGTCAACTCAATGCAGGATTTTCATGTACCATTGATGCTAGATAGATAGTCGACCCTGTGGCTCGCATGTTAGGATTGTAGTTTTGTTCTAATGAATAGAATTGAGATATTTTGTCTACGTAGTTCTGATCATGGTCTACACAGTTTATTCTCAACCTTGGAAATACTTACTGAATCGTTCTCTTTTTGAGTCTTCCACAAAAGATGGACTCGACCAATCAACCAGCTACAACGAATGAAGAATCTTGGAAAGTATTCCAACGTGATACAGAGGCCGGAAGGTTACTGAGCCGCCTGTATGGTTGCCCAGCATCGAAGTCAAAAATCTCTTACCCAAAACGGAGAAGACGAGCCACGAACGATAATCAAGAAAAGGTACCAAATGAGGATGCCTCGAGGAGTTGGAAGACGACATACACAGTCAAGTCACTATCAGCAAAGGAAGAGGCAGAAAGAGACAGTCAGCGGAAGCAGAATAAATCAAGAGCTGCCTCGATGAAAATCCCGAAGGTTGGTAGGCAGTCTCAAACAGTGAGCGAAAAAATTGACATGAGCTGCACTGTTGGTAATGGGATAGCTAAGCTAGATTTGATACCGCGACGAAAGACAGAATCAGGATGCAAAAGTAATGTGGAGGAAGTCAAGTTTATGCAGAAAAAGTTTAGGCCACCCGCATCACATGCTTACTCATCAGATTTCGAGAAACAGAGGTTGAATGATCTCTTCAGTAATGGCAACGGTAAATGTCTTCCAAAGGATTTGACTACTCTGCCCGTGATTTCTAATTCAGCTGTACCACGCAACACGAAATCATCTTCGCCAGACAGTTTGTTTGACCAGATTTATCAAGAGATCACAGAAAGAAGAGAGCATCAGCTGGAGATGGAAAGATTGGGTGCGGGAGAGGGGACACGACAGCAAACTGTCAACGAAATTCAATCTAGATGCAATCAGCTTCGCAAGGTAGATCCAAGCAGGGCAGCAGCAGTTATTGAGGTTTTAATGAAGTAAGATGAAGTCCCATTTCATATGTATGCCAACAAAGATCAATTCAAACGAGAGGAAGAACTGTTACATGAGTCTATCTTCGCCACCACCGCCACCACCCCCGTTGTTAGCTCCCCCACCAATTGTCCAGCTGCCAAATTGTATTGCTTCATCCAACATGCACTGGCACTCATAGTCGTCAAAAAATTGTTTATAATATCCACACTTTTATTGATGATGTGTGAAATAAATAAAGTCAATGAGGCATAAAAAAAATCAATAGGCAGTACTTATTCAAAGTATAAAATAAGATTAGTCTTACCACATCTCTCAGATCATCATTCGCCTCAACCATATTGTACATGTAGGCCAATGCGCATGAGAACAAAGTAAGTGCAGTTCCAACTCCAACAATAAACCAGACTAGGATAAAGAACCAATTTCGAATCTTGAAGGAAAAGCATACTAGCCCAATGACGAAGCCTGCAGCCAATCCACCAAGGTGAGCAGCCCAATCGACATATGGAATAAAACTCATTGCCATGACTAAAATGATGCCCCCAATGACCTTGGTTGGATTGCATGAAAAAGAATTATGCATGTGCTGTCTGTTCGATATAAAAAAAATGATTCGCATCACTTACCTCACAAGCTTGTTCTTTTCTTGACCTCTCATCTGCCTTTTCTACTCTCGTCTCACTTCTCTCACAACACAGCAGAAATATCTCTGAAAACTTAGCACCAAACAGTCCCATCACTGCTCCTGAACTCCCAACCGATATCTGATCTGGCATGGCGATTGCACTGAGTATTGAAGAGCCAAATGCCGACCCAATATAAACTATAATCCATATGATAGATCCCCATTCCTTTTCCCACCTATTGCCACTCTCGAGCTGAACCATGACATTACCCATTAAATGAATCAACCCTGCATGAAGGAAAATGGGCGTGACCAAACGCCACCATTCCCCATCTTCTATGATCAAAACAGAATTCTTGGCTCCCCAATAATTAAGTGCATCGGGATATGGGCCAATCATCGGGTTTATATTCATCGGTGCTATTCCACATTGTATCATCATAGCAGCCAGTATAATCGTTTGTGCAGCACAGAATAAGGAGGATAGGGGTGCGATACTTTGTTTGTAATGTATATCTGGTGGAAATGCATCGACATTATCCTCATCCCAGGGATCTAATTGATAATCTTCGACTGATGAGTTGTTACTTCGTTTCCTAGCCACTAATTGTTTGGATGACTGCCGTTTGACTATTTTGAGGCGTCCACTTGAACTGTTTCCTCTGAAGTATCTATTCTTGATTGAGGCAGAGGGAGTGGTATCAGTATTATCTACGTCATTTTCTTCGTCTACTGAAGTGTCGAATGATTCCTGGAAGCTGGTTGATTTGCTTGATTTTGTTACCAGATTTCTGGTCGACTTTTGTGCCTTCTCGAGTAAGGTTGACATTTCTTTCTGGATGGTAGCTATTACCCCAGTTTGACTTTATAGTTTGTGCTTTCTGAAAGAGAGAAAAGCAAGATACTTCTGTGTTGTTTAGTGGTGATTATTTGGTGTCGGTATCCTGTCAATTACGAAAGGTGTCAAGTGAGCACATACTTGCAATGAGTAATGAGGCTTGATGACAAGTGACAAGTCCACAGTCAAGTTATCTGTTATACAGATTGTCCACCAGCTACAATATCCAATAGCTACGAATGCACTTTTCGAACCAGTTTCTTTTATAAATCAAACTATTCAGACTTATAAGTTGATTCGCACCGACGTAAGAATTGAGTTTCTAGAGTCAAAAATGATATACAATGCAGTCACAAATCAATAACAGGACCATGGTCATACAAAGCGGCACCGCATGCTATTATTTTATCTCACAATGAAATTATCACACACGTGCTATCATTGTTTCATCATTTGTTCTCGACACCACTGTACATACATACTTCTGCCACGACAAGGAGAGCTTGGTGTGCTTCGTCTTTTCTTGTTGGCGTTTGGCGTTGGAGGCTGAAAGATGAAAGTTTCTTGGACGATTTTAGTAGGTAATTTGTATATTGGGGGAAAATACAATATTTTTACAATGAAGAAAACATAGATTGAATTTTACTGCTTCCTAGCTTTTGAACATTCAGTTCATGTTGGCATTTTCGACATTTTTTGGCGAGAATTTGGCTATGAGTAAAAGGGGTACATACCGTGTCATACGTAAATTTTACTAAAGATGATACATACCATACCTAATCGACCTCGACCCTAGAGCCTAGAGAGAGGTATTCAAACGCCCGCCTACCATATCATGCACAACACTTCATAAGCAACGACGTCCACAACGTCTCATCTAATTTGAAGTGATTGAACCTGTTTCCTTGGTCGATTGAACCAGTAATGTCGATAGGAAGATCTCTGTAAGTAGTGAAAGTTGCCGCCTACCAGCACCTATGCATGTACCTCGGCTCGTCAGACGTTACATTGTTATGGCATCCTGACATCGTAGAATAGGTCTCTTCGTAATCCTTCGTTGTCTAACTTCCCGTCATCCTAAAGTCTTCCAAAGTTTCCAGTTGCACTAGAGTGAGGGTAACTCCGGCTCGATAACTTAAACCCGTTCGGAAATAATAATCCAGTTCAACTCAATAACTCAACACAAAACAACAATGGATGACTTCTACAAAGTGAAGGGAGTCGACGGAGGAGACAACGGTCACCAGAACGATGATGAACCAAACAGTGATGTCGACGCGGAATCGGATTCGCCCAGTTTGCTCCGAGTAGCTCTATCTGCCGGATACATTCATCTTGCTCAGACCAGACGGGGGCCACCCGTGTCATCCAATAGCAGAAATCCGTCTTCTCCTGCACAAGGCAGCACCACCGAGGCAACAAGTAGTGCCCTATCTACCGCCAGTCAAGATCATGCCACCTTAAATCTAATCAAGGCAGCTCAAGCCATTGCCTCTCAAAAATCTCACAACACACCCATTGATAAAACAAACATCGACCCCATAACTTTGGCAGCCTTATCATCATTAGGACAATTCTCACAGGCATCCAATGGAGTATTAGTGAACATAATCGACCCTACAACACCTCACATCGCTGGCAATAACGGAGTCACCTACAATCAAACCAGTCCAGCATCCCTACCTCCCAACTTAACAGTCAATACTCCACCCACTGCGGGTAAAGCCGTTGGGGGATTATTCAAAACATTACAAAAGGGACATGCCGCATCATCCCATAACACACCATCCTGGGAACAAAGCAATGCCATACATTCCAATCTACACTTGTTTTCAAAACTACAAACGACATTTACGAGAGATTACAATTCTACATTACATTCCTTATCCTACAGCAACCCACGTACCAGTACAACTGCATCTCCGTCGATGGGGACCATTGCCCACTTACCCATACGATTAGGGTTGACTATCCAACCCATCTCGGATCCCGATCGATGGCACGAGGGACCGTATTGTCATGTATACATTGCCGCCTGTGACAATGTCGATCATTATCGTGCCAAGGTCCGACCGGCCATACGAGCCTTTGTGAATCAGATCGAGGGTAGCGGAATTGGTATCCAAGAGGATAGTCGACATAATGGGAGGATGGAAAGTACTGATCACGGACATAATACTGCATCATCATCATCGCCACCGCCGCCGCCCATGAGCACACCCATGTCAGGCAAAAAGGTAAAACCGAATACGGCGAATGAAAAGGCTTTGGTGAAGGCCGGTTTAGCGGCTGGTAAGACAAGTGCGGCGGGTAATTTCGGGAGTCGGTATATTATCGTGTTCGTACCTACCTCAGGTATTAATCATGCCAATACTACAAATGGAGGTGGGGGCTTCGGTGGATTCCGTGCGGGTCGTAATAAGGCTGGTGGAGTTCTTCCAGCATCAGAGGACTCATCGTTGCGACAATCCGAGAATTCATTGGATGGTAGCTCGCATAATGCTGCGGCGGCATTACCGCCTGGACCGATTGCTCACTCGTCGAAAGATGTGAAGGAATTATACATGAAATTCATC
This sequence comes from Cyclotella choctawhatcheeana, assembly GCA_036939855.1. Taxonomy (NCBI): domain Eukaryota; phylum Bacillariophyta; class Thalassiosirophyceae; order Thalassiosirales; family Thalassiosiraceae; genus Cyclotella; species Cyclotella choctawhatcheeana. The sequence goes on from JALLPH010000027.1 coordinate 47,674, forward strand.
AAAGACTTTCCAAAGGGTAGAATAGTGATACTCGGGACGTTAATGGACGGATCAGATGCCGAGGAGGGTGATGACAGCTCACGCATTGCATCAATGAGTCCACTGAAGAATCAGGAGTGGAAAGCGTTTTTGCATAACTTGGGAGGAGCCATTGTAGATGGATTTGGTGATAGAGTCAAGAGGTATGACGAGGAATTGCGAAGACTTGATTCAAAGAGAGCGGCTTTTGTGAGAAAAATGTCGGGTGAAAAGCTGCCCACCAACAATGATGATGAAGCCAAGGGGTTTGATTTAAGTCACTTTTTCTTGGTCAAAGAGAGTTTGGCTTTTACGTATGAGCAGATGCAGATGCCTGATGAGGCCAAGTTACAATATGAGGAGTTGGAGGCTTTTCTTCCCGAAGAAGCCTGGAGGCAATTGGCACAATCAGCTGATAGAGATAGCATCAATGATATCGATTATAAGCTTGCACTTGCAGGGGATAGTGAGGAGTTCCGTCGATACGTCAAGTCATCGGGGCAAGATTTGCGTGGTGTTTCAAGACTCGTTTTACAGTACATGTATGTACGTCAAATGAGGTTGCTATTTCAAATAGGAGGGGCAGTTGAAGTTTTGACTCGGTCCAAAGACTTTTTAGCCCGAGAGTATCGTAATCGATTGGCTGATATCGCCACAGAATTTGGTATGAGATGGAAATCAGAGCTGGAAAATGTGGGTATAAACAGCTCAAGTGACAAAGTCTTGGCAAGACAAGAGTTGTTAAAGAAAGATAAACGCATGAGAGAAGCAGAGGTTGAAGCATGGGCACTTTCTTCTTGTTGGGATATTAAATGTGCTTCTGATCATTATTTCAATTTCGCTGTCTCATTAGACTCTGCCAAACAAGAAACTCCCCAACTTGCATCGTACTCTGCCGAAAAAGATGCTGCGCGTTGCCTTGCAGAATTGTTGGAATTTGCAATCCTCCGGCTGACACGAATAGGAGATTTATCGCTTGGTGAGAATGGAATCAAGGCCAATCCTATTAGAAGGGCCACATCTGAGAGACCAGTTGACACAAAATCCCCATGGAAGCCATGGAAAGAGTTACAAAAACGCCGAGCACAGAAGCAACCACTAGTGGATGCAATCAGCGGGGATCAATTAACATCTACAGAATGGGAACTCGATCTACCATCTAATGTTTCTAGTTGGTTACGGAAGGCATTTGCCAACAAGTCACGATATGAAGAGACTTATCTAGAATTGGCAGAGTCAGCGGTGCACTTTAATCGTTTGGCGGGTAGATTTCGTTTTGCATCACGCCTTGAGGATAATCGAGCCGAAGTATTCATCTCACGTGGGGATTTTGAGTCTGCTGCCAGTGTTTTGGCCAATAATGTTAGTGCATGTTCACGAGATCAGTGGAATAGAGCACATTATTGGCGAATTTTTCGGTTAGCCTGTTCTCAGCGCATGTCAGGTGATGTATTGGCTTATTTGGAAACTCTGACTCAAAGCTTCAACCCTAAGTTGGCGTCGGTGGCTCCACAGAAAACCTCTGCAGTATTTCAGAGTGATCTTGAAGCAATTATAGGTGATCCATCTGTTGCGTCTTCGCGTTGGGGTGCCTTTCCTTTTCTTGAAACTGAATTATCAATCGATACTGAAGTTTCAAAACAATCCTCACAGCCACTTCCATTTCTGAGGCGAAAACTTGCAAAGCATCTCAGTTATGTCGGAGATGAGTTGAAATTCTCGTTAAAGATTACGAGTCATCTCCCCAGGCATATCATGGTGCATGGAATCAGGCTGTATCTCTTAACACTTGAAAAGTATGAAAATGTATATAAAAGAGATGGTGTTGTGACTGAAGATGATGCCTTCCGCGTGTTAGAAATTGAAGCCCCAATCAAGATTGAACCTGGCGAGATGGAGTTTTCTTTTTCGTGGCTGCCAATGAGCTACAATATTTATGTTGCAGCTACCGTTGAAATCCAGTGGAAGGAAGCCTCGTTTTTTTATGACAGTGCCTTAGTGCGGAAACCCATAATCGGACTGGACATTCAACCAAGTGAACCAACACAAACAATAGAGCTCAATCCACTATTTTTGATACCGGGGCACATCCAAAATGTCCGCTTTTTGTTTCAATCAGGTTCTGATATAGTAACAGAGGGCCGAGTGAAATTTATCTGTTCTGAGGGGCTACAAGTCGTTCCTCCTAACACTGAAGCGTCAAAAGTAGATGAGGCATGGAGTGATGAGTGTATAGTACCTTTGAAAGCCAAACCAGGGGAACGGATCGTTATTACTACACTTGCAAAAAGTGACGCTAAGCATGAAGAGGGCGGGGATACTGTTCAAACAATCAAGGCAAGGGTTGAAACATTTTATCGGCATTCATCATATGATTCAGTAATGGCAGCTGGTGAAGAGCCAGAGTCTAACCCCATGAATACACTCCTGGAAGCTATGGTGACTACACTAGATCGACCTGCTCTTAGTGTGGATGATGCTGAAGGATTTTCTTTCAATGATGAAGAGTTTATGATCAATGTAACACTGCAGTGCAATTCACCAATTCCTTTCTCAGTCAAAGAATGGCATTTAGACTTGCCTCTGCCTCTGCAATTATCAGGAGATGGCGACTTCAACCATCACATGTTTCGTCAAGCTATCCATGAAGGGGAGATGCTAATGATGGGATTCAAATGTATGAAAAGCACAAAACTACTTAACAATAATACGCCTTGTGAGAAGCCCGTTTTGAGAGTGGCACTTCAGGATGATTTTGGAAAGTCATTTTTGCAGGTCCTGCCATTGAACCTTGAACGTATATACAACCAGATTAGCAAAGAAGATACATATGCTGAAATGTACACCGCAACTGCAGAGCTCCAATGCTTGGCTTTGGACGGTACTGTGGGTCATCCAGTGCCTTTTGTGTACAATCTCAATACACATTCATTGACAATGCCAAAACGAAAGAAGCAGTCAGACAGTCAATCCATCGTTTCAGAAGCTGGATGTCGTGTATTATACACTATTCTCTCTGATGGATCTGATTGGATTGTAAGCGGAAAGGTGCAAGGTATTTTGGATCTGTCCTCAGGGGCAGATACCGTCACATTGCAATTTCGCGGTATTCCAACCCAATCTGGAATACTTCGTAGCTTTCCTGAGTTATTTCTTGAGTACCTCCCGGGAAAATCTAGCAGTCAATCCTTTGAGACTCCTCCAATAATTGTGCAATGCAATAATCCAGAATACTTCAAATCTCTGGCCTACACCACATCAACATCTTTGGCCGTTCCTGCTAGTAATGAGTTTTAAAAAAGTATTAATTATCTAGCTCCGCTTAAGTTCATAGATGGTATCTAGCGAGGGAAGTATGACGTATGACATTCTCAGTCTTGGTGTACAGGACAGGAGTACCTGAAGACTGCATGCCACGATTTATTTGCTCAATTTATTAGAACGCCCCATGAAGGGATCTTATCACACTATAACTTGTATCTCTTGGGGTATTCCTCATATCAGTAATTTTGTGCCATAAACGCATATAGTATAAAGAAGGAAGCGGAGTATGTAAGATAAAGATAAAAGTGTCCTAAAGTGGGGGGTATTGGAGCTCAGAGACCAAGCGAGGGGGTGAGTAAATTTTTGTTCTCAAGCAATCTTGGACACGACCTCCGACCTTATCCTCCATGATCCTACAATGATTGACTGCTTCTCTCTTCTCGTCATGTCAACACGACGCCATCGCAACAATGGCCCAATTCTTCCCATAAATTTGAGACGTCAATCACAATCTAATACATCCACACAATGGCTCGAAGTAAGATCAATCGCAAGGCTAAAACCTGCACCAGCAACTGCGCCATAACGTCTACATCAAGACACATCACGCCAGCACTTCTAGGCCACCGCTCTCCACAAGATGTACATAATGCCATAAATTTCCATCGTGCGACTCTAAGTGAAGAGGTTTGTCAGTTTCTACAATCGAATCCTCCTAACCTCAGGATCTTCATCGAATTCTGGTCACGACCACAGTACTCGGGCCTCGCATCAGGCAGAGCTGCTGATACAATTTGTGGAGCCTCGTGGATGATAGCATTGAACTACCTCTTACTTGATCAGTTAGACATGTCGCGTAGATACATGTTGAATGGTGCTTTCATCCATCAATGCGCACATAAACCACTCAATGACATCCTTGAGCTCTGCAATAACTTGCAAAAACCACTATATGATGATGTTGTTGATGCCCAGCTTCCATACTACCAAGGTGCATTTTTATTATCTCGATCCAAAGCAGACATTGAGAAATACTTGATGAGAGTCGTGCCATCTGACCTAAGAAAGCAAATGAGCTTTGCATCTCATGCCGCACATAAATCGCGATCGTCTACTTGGGTTCAAGACTATGTCAACTGTATTGACAGCGATTGGGGTTCATCGTCGTCTCAACCTAAGCGAGTTATCAAAGGCATCGATGAATCGTACATCAACATCACCATTCTTAATACAGAGAGCAATGACTCATTCCACATGTCAATTCAAGTTTCACGTACGCTGAAGGAAGTATTTACCAAGTATTCGGAAGAAAAAGGTACTCCTTTGAGATCGCTCCGGTTTGTATTTGAAGGCAAACCACTATTCTTGAGTACGGCCTCAAACAAGACTCCCTCACAGCTAGGCATGAGAGATCACGATGTAATGTGTGTTTCGTCTGTCATTTCTTCTAATACTTCTACTCAAAATGAAGATACTGAAACTAGAGCAGAACCTTCAAAGAAGGCCCTAACGAAGAAAAACCACAAGAAGCGCACAAACAGAGGAAAGCGAGCAAAATCAAGTCATGTAGCATATATTAAACAGGTTGATCATAAGGTTGAACACTCACGAGCTCTTACAAGGCTCTTTCAAGAAGCAGGGCCTCAATTTCAAGTCATTCGGCAGCAACTGAATAACTTGAGCTTAGAGCGCACTCAACCTAAAGAAAAGTCATTCAAAAGAAGAACAACAGCTTCGGTAAATCAGCCTGTCAATAACCCAAACCTAGATGGAATGATGGGAAAGGCAGGTAAATCATCGTATCTCGTTCACGTAGGAGAAGTTAATAACTTGTACAAATCATCCAAAAAGTCTTCAGCCAATGCTCCAAGATCCAAAATCGTTGATCTACATGGCTGTTCACAACTCGAAGCTCTGGAAAAGCTCAACAAGTCCTTGCCGCAATGGGAACGATACGCTATGGAAGGTTCATATCCCTTTGTTGCTCCGGTCGTGATTGTTTGTGGAGGTGGCAACCAGGTATTGTCAGAGACCGTGCAGCAGTGGATACATGAGCATCCTTCTGTAGCAAATGCACCGAAAAATATGTTTGCATCTGCAGCTTGAAAATTCTAGATATTACTTGAACTTCTTACTACTTATTACTAATCAATGCATAGAACAATAAATATGAATCAATGCATACTCATATGGATTATAAAGATACAGTTTTGGATAGTCACAAGTTTTAATCCAGATGAGTTAGAGTCAACATAAGAAGTTGCTGTTTAGGTTGAAGCCTAGGCAAACACTTACATAAGTGATGGTCTACGTCATTGGACTGGGCGGCCAAATAATATGTGGCCATAATTCGTCAATAAAGATATTCTGCTGGCGAGGATTGTGACCCTAAATTTGGCAGGTGTTTTGTTGTCACTTCTTAGACCCAATAATAATATGATGACAAAGCATTCTAGAAATGAATCAGTAAATAATTTCCTAATAATTTTTTATGCAAGGATTCTCAGATGAACATGAACACGCTGACATATTCACATCATCTGAAAAGCAACAGGTGGCACTACTTCTTCATCTCTAAGATGATTGCACCTTGAACTTTTAAAACACAACATAGCAATAGCTGGCAACGTCCATCTAAAACAGGCAAGAAGTAAATAGAAAACGCATCATCTACGAGAAGATCCCATCAGAGAATTTTTAACACACCATGGCAATAGCTGCCAATACGGAAACAAAGAACCAACTCGCGGTTACAAGCTTGAAAGAACTGTTACGAGGAATTCCTTCAACGCCGCCACCTTCTGTTGCTACAGGCCTTTCTGCAGCAACCAATTCGCCAAGGAAGTAGGGTTTGATACTGTCTTCTGCCTCATCAAAGATGGGATCAATCTCTCCATTGCCCATGTCTTCAAAGCAGTCACAAAGATTGAGCATAGTAGGATAACAGAACTGCTGCTCTCCACAATCAGAGTCAGAGGAGCATTTGGGGCCGCAATGCTCTCGAGCATTAACTTCGTCGTAGCCGCAACGACTATCAGTGTTGGCTGAATCGAGGTCAGTGCAGATAGGGTGTGTTCCTTCTTCGAAAGTGTTGCAGTAGTTTAGTTGGATGCCCCAGCATTCTTCACCAAAATTGCTAAAGAAAGAGAAAGATGTAATAATAATTAGACTCTTTGTGATCAGTGTACAGACACGAAAGATTCACGGTACTAACCATTGAACATGGTGTGTGCACTCCTTTTTACAGTTACTCCTGGCATCAACCTCTGTAACTCCGCATCTGAATCCGAAAACAGGCAAGAGATCCGGTGGGAGAGGAGCGCGGTCAATGATTATTTCTTCATCTGGTGTGATTTCTCCTTTATCAACATAACCCGTGCTAGAAACGACATTGAGATATGAGGGACAAAGCTTCATCTTATTGGGGTTTGATTTTTCAGTTGTGTTCTTACCAGTAATCAGGACCTTCACCACAGTATCCATACTCAGAGCAACAATGTCCACTACCGCAAACTCCGTTCCCAACACCTCCTCCGCCACACTTTCCCTCTTCATCTGTACCATCATCGATAGTGTAGCAGTATCCTTCCCCGGGACCACAATATCCCCATTTGCTACAGCAGTGTGTAGGATCAGCACACAATCCTTCACCAAGATCACCGGAACCGCACTTGCCTGCATCCAAGGATGGAGTAGGAGGGGGATAGAATCCAGCAGGTGTAGGAGCCCCCGAGGGGCCCTCACTGTTCGGATAGATGGAAATGGCGTATTAGAATTGTGAATCTATTTCATGGCTCAAATGAATCACAACAGTTTAGGCATTGCTTACCAGTATTCGGGAGTTGTACCACACCAGCCCCATTCTGAACAGCAGTATCCTTCCCATGCACAGATTCCATCACCGCGATCTCCGTTTCCACAGGTTCCGACAATAGGCTTGGGTTTTTCAATTGGATGACAGATACACTTCACACATTGATCCTCAACGCAGCACATGCCAGCAGGACAAGTGTTGGTTGAGTTGCTATCACATGTAATGATTTCTTCAAATACAGTTGGAAATTCAGTGGGTACATTCGTTGGAATAGTCATAGTAGGTGCAGGAGTGATGGCAGGAATAATTATCGTCGGGTATGGAGTCTCGAACATAGTTGGTTCAAGGGTTTCAAGAGGTGGTAAAGTCTGAGGAGCCATTGTAGGAGCATTGTAATCACAACCCCCAGATTTGTCATTCACATCAACGACTCCATCATTGTTAGCATCAGCGCAGGTGTATCCGTCTCCATAAGACCCACAGTCACGAATGAATTCATCATCAAAACAACGAGGATTGTCTGAGGTGAATTTGCAAGAGAAGCGGCAGTATTGACCATCACCACATCCATTGGGGCCCTCGTCGTTGAACATATTACAGTAGCACCTTGGGATCAAATCCTTCTCGTAAATTTCACAGACATTACCACCACTGCATCCAAACCCGGTATCCATGTTACAAACGCATGTATTGCTGCGCAAGTGGCACACCAATCCATCTTCACACTGGTCATCTGAATTACAACTTCCACCAATCTCACTCAGCTCAGTGGGTTTCTCTGTCGGAGCGGGGGTAGGGTCAAAAGTGATTTGTGGATAATCCGGCATAGTGTCAACAGGCTCGCAGAATTCAAGTCGTTGCACCCATCCATATTGTGAGTATTCTTCTTGGAGAAATGTAAGGAATGCATCGTTTTGGTAAATGGGGTTAACAGAGGCTGGTACGTTTGGAATGATTTCATCAGTAGAGTCTTTGTGAAAAGAGAATAATGTAGTTAGAGATTCAAAGAATGAGATGATGTGTTTTCATTTGTACGCGCTCAGAAAATGACGGGTAAATTTTACCTTTGGGCCAAAACCAAACAACATCAAATCCGTACTCATACTTGGTAACCAAATCACCATCCTGACTCCTAACTTGGTCAATAATGTTCCCACCAGTGTAATAAGGACCATGAGTGAAGAACACCCTATCGACATCGGGTGAATACGGACTGGCATAATTGTAAACAGCTCCCTCGGGTACCGTATCGAGTATTTCCTTGGTAAGTTCCGATTCAACATACAGTTCAAAGAAAGCATCCATCGCCTCGATCAGCACATTGGCAATATTGGGTCCATAACCTTCTCTGTTCACACATTTCAAGTACATTTCAACGTCCATGAATCTTTGTACATAAACGTTGGCATTGTCTTCATTGAATGTATCGTAGGAAACTGACGTTAGGTCTGCCCAATAGCAATCATTGTCGGTAGTACATGAATCGGGGTTTAGAATGTCACGGAATTCGGGACCGGAAAACGCGGCAGCGGTGTAGGCATCTTTGTCCAAGTCTTGGTATGTGGGGTAGTCTCCTTCTGGGTTGACGCAGGCGATTTTGAGCGTTTCTACGTGGTAGTAGAGACGTTGGACCTGTGTTTTGCAAGAAGTGTTTCATCAATACAGTATGGATACAACATGTAAGGTTAAAAGTGTTTCTAGCAGTCTTCGTCGTACTAATCAAATGAAAGACTCACATAGATATCTTGAGCAATGTAAGATTGTCCAGCTGCCGGCAACTCATCAACATCGTAGTAATCAGGGTAACGCCTGTGGAATATTGACATTGAAAATCGTTATGAGAAGGCAGGTCTTTTGGGTGTTGAAAGATTAATATGCACTTAGTTCAATCTTACCAGTTGCAGATGGAGAATTCTGGAATTGACATCTCCTATTGTATGCAAATAAAATGCGCATGAGAATAGGACAAGTTCAGTGTGAAAGTTAATCGCAACAAAAGGAATGCAGGAACGCACCTCCACCCCACAATTACTGGGCATATCCTCCAGCAAACTCTCCAACCAGAGATCGCGAAATGTCTCCCCATAAGCCTCGAGCGCATTCAGCAGCACCTCACTCTGATCTGGCGACATGGCCGTTGCCAGGGTTTCGAATCTTAGAAAGAAGTCATCCTTGAATTTGAATGTTTTAGTAACAGTGCTGTCCTTTCCCTTGGCTAATGCGCGAGATGATGAGGATTCTCCTTGGGTGACTACGTGATGGTAATTCTCGGGAGCCACGTGAAAAGGTGAAGATGGAGCACGGAGGGTGGTTGTGCCCTGGGCTGTGATGGCAGTCGCCAGGGCGGATAGGGATAGAAGGAGCTTCATAATGGGTTTGATATGATGTCTCGACACTACTTGTACTTCGTTGGACCGTTTAAAACAAAGCAATGATTATTGGTCGTGTAAAATGGTTTAATATTTGGCTCGATGAAAATTTATGCCATGCAATGCATTGGTGAAATATTCAAAGGAAGATTGATTCTTGTGATTTCAATCTTGAGTTGCAATTGGTTTAGTCCCTCTGGAGACGGTTGAGAGTTTATTTGTGCTGGTGCTTTCGGAGTTGCCTTGTGCCGGGGTTGTGCGTGCGGATACCATTCTTTCCCATGATATGGGGGCGAGTGTGGGGCTGTGGCTGTGTGTTCGTTGCAACTGACTCCCGCAAAGAGATGTATGGGATTAAACTGAGAAAGGATGTCAGTCAACCGCCAAAAATCAGATTTGAATTATGATATACTGATTCCTAGGTAGAAGATTTTGCATTGGAACTAGGTTTTCGCTTCATAAGTCAACAGTACCACCAACTAATATCTACAGGTTACGTATCTAATAGAGTAATTTTAGGTAGATATTGCAACCTATTGCAACTTAGGTAGGTCTGTTTATAACTCGCGCATTAGTTGCTACAATGTAAATTGAAAACCAAACATCATTACAAACACAAAATGTCATTTTGTCTATGTCTTGTTTCAACTGTGAATCTGATCACTATGTCAATGTATATGTATTATGTATTCTTTCTTGGGAATTATTAGTGTGCCACGATAATTGCCCTTGCCCCGAGTTCCTTATTCCTTATCTCAAAACTAAGCCCAGTGTATGTTTCCTCCCTGTGGCTGCATGCTGTGCTGCTTGCGGCTATGCTGAGTTGTGCCTGCCATGGTTTCATAGTCGGCGAAGAGGCTTATGGCTTATGACTTATGACTGGTAGGGCTCATTCACTTCTCATAATATATTTGGCATGTCAATAGCAGAAGATCACAGGGCACAGTCCTTTCGTCAAGCAAATTTAGTTTCATTTCTCATAGTGGGCAAAGAGCTTATGCTTATGACTTGTAGGGCTAATTCCCTTCATAGAATATTTGGCATGTCATTAGCAGAATGTCACAGGGCGCAGTCTTTTCAGCACGCAAATTCAAGCACTTATCCGTTCCATTTCCATTTATTCTTTTACGCTACATGGGGTTCTAAAGATTGCTTAGGTTGGTGTTGCTCTCTTCTGGCTTCTAGGAGCACATCTCATCTACATTTCTATCAACTTTGGCACGTAAGGATTGAGCGAATGCGAATGGGACACATATTTATTGCAGAGACTACAGTCAAGTTAGTGGTTGCGCTCACACATTAATTACATCAGAGCACCACATGACCCTCTGTTCATTTGTCAAAGAATATCACTTTCAATGAACCAAGCTATAAGAGCGACATCTATTCTAGTTCTGTATTTATCAACAAATACATAATAATGTTGTTGCCGCAACTTCTACATCTGCAATATGGTATCAGGTTAACTCAAATGACACTTGCCAGTGATCTAACTAACAATTAAGCAGCTCAGAGCCAAAAGTCGAAATATATTAACAATTAAGTTGGGCTTGGTGAAGGTCTATTTAAACTTAAAGCATAAAGATAGTATGTACAGCCGTATTGATACCTTTCATGTGGGCATAAATCTTTAAACATTATATTGCGGCTCAAAATCTCTCCGTGAGCCATATATTTTTAAACTACGGTATCTAATCATCAACTATTACTAGCTCATTAACAAAGCTCAAGGCGTACTTGCTGACAACTATTTGTACTTGTACAAATCTTGATTTTATGGTAAGGAGAAGATTTATTGCCTGATTTTCAGCCTGAATTTCTAACTTCAGAGTGAGAAACCTATTTGTATCTCTCCAAGGCAAAATCTTTGAGAAACCTGCTCAGTGCCTACTCCCTTCCTCCAGAGCACAAATTTTGTTTTTATGAAGAGATCCTATTGGTTTATTCATCAGTTTCTCATTTCTCTGAGTATTCAATTTTTGCAGCATGCTTGGATCCTTTGCATCTCTGTATAATTTCCACCTTACATCAAAATTATTTTACCTGTTCTGTCAGATTTTGAACAATTTTTTTTAGAATGTGTAAAGATATATGTAGGTAATGTATCAAAAGATGCTACATGGATTAAAACTTATAAAGCTCAAAAATTAAGCAGCTCAGAGCCAAAAGTCCGAGTACCTTAATAATTAAGTCAGGCTTGGCAGAGGTCTATTTAAACTTAAAGCATGGTGAAGATAATATGATACAGTAAATGCAGCCGTAATGATACCTTTCTTATGGGCATATATCTTTAAACATTAAATTCTAGCTCATAATCTCTCGGTGAGCCTAGGTAATGTTTCAAATGTAACTATTACCTACCTTTAATACCTGATTGTAGACACTTTTGTGAGTAGAAAAACCATGATTTCTGCAAGGGCACCCATGCCTTCTTGTACAAGATTGAGACCCTGTCAATTGCAATGGAAATGTAAAGACATACTTATGGACAAATGCATTCGCATTCATTCCATGTTTTTCATCAAGTCAGGAGAAGAATTTTATACTTAATGAGACCTGCGAGCCGCCCACTTGAGACGCATCACGCACCCCGATCAAACTTCGAATGAATCCTCGCCACTCGGCCAAATCATCACTGAAATGGCCAACTTGGNTGAGGGCCAGAGCGGGCTTAATGTGTGAGCGGATTATTGTGTGAACTACGGTAGTATGTAGCCAATGCAAGTGTCCCCAGTTTCTGTGGACTCCCTATTCGTCGCTCTGTGAATTGGGCGCACGAGCTAAAATTAGATATTCAGAATCGTTGAAGGCAACGAACAAACCAGCAACTATTTATCACATTCAACAATAACAATACCTAACAAAGCAAGGCAATACAGCATTGTTCAAATTTATTAAAGAGGTGAGTGACGGATGTAGGTACGGGAAAACTCCATTCGATCGAGTTGGTCACGGCTCGGTAACTTTGAGAAACTCTGTGTTGCAATGGTCTTTTCATTTTTCGTTGAATCCGACAAATCTCACTGTTTTTTTATCTATGAAATCAATCCCAAAGCACGCCACCTAATCATGTCGTACAAAGCAGGAATCGTCAAGGCCATCTCAGAGCTCAAGGACCGCACCGGCTCCTCCTCCATCGCCATCAAAAAGCACATGCAGGCTAATTTGCCCGCCGACAAGAAGTGGATGAACGCCGCTTTCCTCAAGGCTCTCAAGGACGGAGTCGAGGCCGGAGACTTTGTCAAGGTTAAGGCTTCGTACAAATTGAGCGCTGCCTTTAAGGAGAAGTCCAAGCCGAAGAAGAAGGCTGCTCCCAAGAAGAAGGCTGCCCCAAAGAAGACGGTAAGAGTTCGTTCACCAATCCAACATGGTCTATTATTGCAAATGAAACTTCGTATAGAACTCACAACTACTATTCATGCCAGGCACCCAAGAAAAAGACGGCGCCAAAGAAGAAGACAGTAAGTCTTAAAACGTGTAATCATGAAATATGAAATTGTTCTACTAACGATCTCTATTGTACTGCTTGTATCGATTGCATTCAGGCACCCAAGAAGAAGGCAGCAACCAAGACGAAGAAGACGACCAAAAAGCCTGCGACCAAGAAAACGGCCAAGAAGCCCGCAGCGAAGAAAACCAAGAAGGCCGCTGAGTAAACATCGTTCATCGGCTTCCTTTATGTCTTCATTTTCAATTCATTGTGTAGGTGCTGTGTGTTGACTCTCATACGAATCGACGTGCCTACACAGGCCTGATTTAGGCGTTACCTATTATTTATTATTAGTCTGTGTAAAGTAGATGATATTATCTTGTGAAAACAGAGTGGAGAAGTCTAAAATGAATCACTGTACCAATTAGAATTAGATACTTATATCTACTATCATAATCGTGTTTGTGATGGAGATTGACTGCCCAATGCATCACAAGCCGCAGATAGTAGTATTCGGCTATGGTACTTGTATTCTTTTGGATGATTCTTATATTGATTTGATAGCACAGGGAATTCAGTTATCTTGAGTTATCATTTAGTATGTAGGTGAAAGTAGGGACAATGAGTAAACTATGCAAAATGTAACAGTGTGATCTTTGATAGAAGGGCGGATTTTAGAAAATCCTGCTGTTATTGCATCAAAGCAAGCTGCACACCAATTTAGCTTAAGAAGAAGAGAACTTGGTAACAGCCTTGGTACCCTCAGACACAGCGTGCTTTGCAAGCTCGCCGGGAAGCATGAGCCTCACAGCCGTCTGGATCTCGCGGAACGAAAGCGTGGCCTTTTTGTTACAGGTTGATAGCTTTCCAGCCTCACCTGCAATACGCTCGAAGATGTCGTTGATGAAAGAGTTCATGATGGACATGCCCTTCTTGCTGATACCAGTGTCAGGATGGACTTGCTTGAGGACTTGTAGATGTAGGTAGAGTAGGACTCGACGCGCTTCTTGGATCGCTTCTTCTTTCCGTTGGTAGCCTTCTTGGCTGCCTTGGCAGGGGCTTGTTTGGAGGGTGTTTTGGCCATTGTTGATGTAGAGGTGGTGTTTGGTGTTGACATGAAGTCTCGTTGATTGTTGAACGATGGTATTATTAAAATTATTATGAATTATGACAGTTCATGGGTACCTTCGTCTTTTGGTATTAAGAGTTACAGTTAGTATCTTCCAACCTGAGAAATCCTGCCCAAACTAACTAGAAAAGCTAGCTGGTTTGAACGTTGAATTTTCGGTTGGTTACCCTACTAACTAGAAATAAAAAATTTGAGTGAAGAACAGGTTTGCGGGCAAAGTACCTAGGTAAACCAATAGCAGGGGATAAACGACGGGACATTTGGTTATGAGGGTCTTAATTTAGTAAAACTAATATTTAACTAGGATGCCACCCCTCCTAGTATGTATGAGTGTTGCAAGTTGCGAGTTGAGTGTGTTGTGTTGCGCCAAGAGGGAGTTGCAATCAGTGCCAGTGCTGCCAAACACACTTAATGCTAATGGGCAACCATCATGAGATCACCATGATGTTACTATGCTGCTGGAATGTTGTAATGCTGAGTTATGTCAGTTATGTTGCCGGTTCTGCTGCAGCCACTGTAATTGGGCATAAAATAGAGAGAAAAGTTTTTGTCTTTCCTTCATTCTAGAGGTTTTTCCAGAGGTCTGGAAAGGGAAAGGTCATCCAAGGCCCAGTGCACTTTTTCACTTAGAGATTTTGAGGTTAAAATAGACCGCTCAGATCCTCTAATAGAGCGTCTGAAACTTTTCTTATGTCAGTCCCTTGTGTAACGTGTCACATATAACATAATCTAGCGAGGCTTCAGTTATTGTTGGGTCATGCATCAATATTTTTATTAACTACTATCATATTCATAGAATATGATGATATTATATAATAATGCAAACAATAAAGGAACAGGATATTATGAAGATGTTTGATCGATTATGTGGTAGCATTTCCCCGTCTACACCTAATCACTAAAAATATCGTTTTGTTGATTGTTGTTTGTTGTTTGTGCTTTTGTATCAAAGCATCTTCTGCTCATAGATTTAAAAACTTTTCAATGATTTAATTATCTCCTATTTTTGTGACCACAGAGATGAGAGATGGGGATAAAAAGAAATACCCTCAGGAGTAGAGGTGTGTCAAGGTTCTGTCTTGTGGATTGTGGATTTTGGATCGGAAATTCCCGGGATGACACCCTCCGGGACAGGAATCCTTGTTGGGATAGGCTATTTTAAGCGGGAAAAGGTGGGGTGCATAGATAAATAAACGTAAAATATACGTAGTTAGGTACGATATGCAAGAACGTATGCTACTATCCCATCAATCCCGGGATGGAGGGTCACAGGATGGGATGCCAATCCCGGGCCAAATCCCGTCCCCTCCCATCCGAAATATCACGAAGACAAGTGTCTTGTCTTGGAGACATGACGTCTCAAGACATATACATCTTAGCCCCCGGGGGGTACACTTTGTAATAGTCCGCTGTACAGGGGAGTCTCACAAAGTGTACCCCCGGGGGTACGCTTTCTCAACCCTAGCCTGGAATTTGGGGGGGTACACTTTGAGTATTGGTGGTGGGTGAGGGGGCTATGTAGCATTTGCAGTGTAGTAAAGTTCAACCCAGGGGGGTACACTTTCAACCCTAGCCTGGGCAAAACTGGAGGGGGGGATACACTTTAAGTGAGGGTAGACTTTGTGTATGTGAGACACCGCTGTAGTACCCGGTACTTTACCTTTAGAGATACTTACGTAAAAGATACCGAGAGATACCACAAAGACAAAATTTAGACGACTCTCACAAAAGAGTGTTGACATGAAAACATGATGTGATGGATTATTCAAATGGATTTGCAAAATTTGCTTTCTGCTTTCTGGCGGTGGTAGCGTTAGAAGATGGCAGACGGGGCTGACCCTCTCGTGGAGGGGAAGAGAGGGGAAGTTATCACATAGACACTCACAATTACTGTATTGCAATTGTTGTCGTCTGAATCAAACTCTAACAATGAAGAAAGGATCAAAGCTCCTCACATCCATCATTCGTCCAGTTGTTAGTTTTTTAAAGGGGAACAAATTCGGATCCACTACTAAGAATAAATCAAGAGATCTTGTTGTGGTTACTCGAAAGTGAAATTAGAAACCGCTTAACTCAACAGATATCAAAGAAATCATGGAAGACGAACGTGATCTAACCCTGGCACCACCCATACCAGCGACAGACTCGACCGAAACGAAAGCCACATCTAACACATTTAAAGAACATGTAGCATATGAATATGGGTACAAGAAGCCAAAATCCAAGTTATTTGCCTGCATGTCGCTAGAAAACATTGCTCAAGAGTTTGAATGCCGTGATGAACAAGCCCACGAGCTAGATATGTTAGATCTCGAATATCGAATTAATCAAGATGATGGAATTGAGACTGTGCTGAATCTTTTGGACAAAAACATCTCATCGGCTACGAATTATGCTGGTCATCATGATTTGGCTGTCAATCCCAAGAAGAGAGACAAGAATATTACATTGTGGAATCTGAATCTCGCTGGAGTACTTGACGAGTTTTTAAGGGTACATAAATGTGCACCTCTTCTGGAAAGTGACGACGAAAGTGATAATGGCAGCTGTTACTCTAGAGGCTTAGAGAGTTGTGCAAGTGGCATTAGCCGCAAGATAGCTGAAGACCAACCACGAGAAAATACTCAGGAAGAGGACGCGGACCACACCCAAGATGACAGCGAGAACCAAAAGTATGAAGAAGATAAACAACTAGTACAGGAAATGAAGATTAAGTCTCTGCAGGCCGAATTAGATGATTCACGGGAGGCCATTGTATCTCTGGAAAGTCAGCTGATTTCAAGCAACCTCCCAACTAATACGCAGATTAACCAACTTGTGAGTCAGAGACGAGAGGTTGAGAAGCTAGTAATTCAAAAGGGGATGATCGAAGCTCAGTTCGCATCTACTCAACAGCAACTTATTGATGCAAAACGCGACGCTGTGAATGCCACCGCTGAGAATAAACGTCTGAATAAAAAGCTCGAAAAAGCCTTGATAGAGCTGAAGCGTAACCGAATGCCGGTGTCAGATTCATCCAAGAAGAATTCATTTATCGCAGAAACAAGTCATGACGACCCACCATCCAACACGAATGAAGACTATATCGAAATTGAGCAGCTGCGTCTTGAACTCCATGATGCATACAATATCATTAAAAGACTTGAAAAAGAACGCAGAAAGAACCGAAGAATTAACGAAGGAGATCCAACAGACAACATAGATCGAGGCACAAGTTTGAAAACAGAGAATCTCGAGTTGAGACGGAAATGCTACGTTGCTGAACGGAAATTGAACAACAAGACCAAAATGATTATTGACTTACAAACTGAATTGAACAGAGTAGTTGATGAACTGGATGCCAAGGATAGAGAAAATGAATCATTGCAGCACCAAGTTGATCATTTGCAAAGGCTCTTGGATGATGATAATAGGCAAAACGTTGAGATGGGCTGTTTGCAAGACATTAACGAAAGTCTCAACGCAGAATTGAAGTCATCACTGGAAGAGAACAAATGCTTGAAAGAGCAAGTGCGCCGCCTCAAAAAGATTTGTTCCCATAGGGCCTTGAAGCAGAGAATTGGAAGTAGCGTGACTCAAGAAGGGGATGAAGCATGTACTGTTCAAGATGATGTCACTTCTACCTCAAGCACTATCGCTACTGATGCTGTCAGTAAAGATGTGTTTACGAAAGCTATCGAGTACTTGAATGATGTTCAGGGCGAAGGAAAACTTCCTACAGCGGTGAAATATAGGAATAAAGGCGGCGGCAGCGATTCTACTCAGATTGCAAATCGCACAGACAACATACCACTAGATGATGAGCATCACATGCTACAAGAATCGCGCAAACGATTTGAAAGTCTTCGATCACACATGCGTCGGAAATGAAGCCGTATTAGGTACAATGTTAATGCTTGTTTAGACGTTATTTTGTGGGTGAATCCATATATTGTTATGAATCACAGACTTTGTTGATTTGACCTCTGAGAGTGTTCGCAGTCAAAATGCTGCTATCAACTTTGTTTTGTAGTTCTGCAAGGTGCTCCCCTTCACCATTAACAAATCTTGAGTAAGGAGCCACACTCTCAGCTAACTGCGTCGAAACTTGTCTCATTACTTCTTTGAATATATTATCAACCAACTGATCCAATTTATCAGCATGTGACATCCATTCGTTTACGTATATTCGAGCTGTATACTTGGTGCCTGCAGTAAACGATACTCCGCCAAGTGTCAATAACGAAGTGCTAAACGTGGCTGCTGTCAGACCATCCACGGCTTCAGCCACCACTGCACAAGGACCTGCTGTAGCACTAATACATAATACTGCTGACAAAAGAGATGTTCTGGCGAGCAAAGAATAAACCTTGTTTCGCCAATCCACGTCACTAGTGATATGACTTGTAGACATTTGAATTGCATTCGCAAATGATTCGTTCAGGTCTTTTTCTAATCTAGAGAACTTTGGTGCTGTGATTCTGTTGAAGCCAACAATGTTTTGCCTGTTGCCTTCACTCTGTTTTGTAGCACCAATTATAGATGGTCGTTTCCCGAGGTATTCGATTGTTATCTCTCCTTGGCTCTTGGATCGAGATGTAATCGACTCAGCACACACAGCAACTATTGTGAGTAAATCATGTTCTAATCTATTTTCATCATTCTTGTTCTCTATAGCGTGTTTGCCAAGAACTATACTTCGACTCTGCAGAATTGTTTCTTCCCATGCGTTGTCAAATGCATTTCGTCTTCCTAATCCGAGGCTAAATAGATCAATATTCGACAGCTTTCCCACTACTTTATCTACTATCTGGGAACGTTTGGTAAAGATTGATTTGATATCTTTCCTGCATTGATCCAGTATTTCACGTTGCACTTCTTTTTCCCAAGCTGCTGTTTGAGAGTTTAAAAGACGGAGTGTCATGACATCTACATCCAAAGCATCGATTTGCTCTTTTATTTCCTTTTGACAGTCGAATAGCATCCCTTCAGCGACACCTATTGGGTTGAGAAGTTTAGTTTTGATCTTTGATGAAGCTGTTAGCGTATCTAGCAAGCTACCATATGGTAGTGAAAAGTAATGTACACAAGAGTCAGTTAAATAAGTACATACACACAATAACTGAATTTATAACATCATACTCACTAATGCTCCAACGCACTGAAGTTGCATCGCTTCCAAATTCCATCATCTCGTTTCCCACCTAGCATTTTAACAGACAATGCATCTCTTGCACTCACTGGAATGACCACAGGTGTACAACCGAGTGACTCTGATGCATGCTCAGTAACATAGTCAATGACACGTTTTTTCGAAGCATTGCCATGGTCTTCACCTTTTTGCCTTTCCAAAATGTCCATTTTGTTAATTACGACCAGTACCCTCTTTCTGTATGTTATAGAATTGCGCAACAGTTCTTGTTCGGATTCGGAGAAGGGACGATCTGCCGAAGTAATGAATACCAGAAGGTCGGCATTGTGTAGTATTCGCAATGTTGAGGTTGAATGTTGTAAAGACATGATGGCATTAGTCCCCGGCGTGTCAATAACACAAAGGTCGGAAAGTAGCGGATATTGTTGTTTGGGGAGGAGATGAAGTCGCGCAGGAAATGATGTATTGTCTAAATTTCCTGATGTAGATTGCTCATATGTCGCATCTTCTGCATCATCATTACTCATCAAGACTGTGATTTTATCAGTTGTTGGCAATACACCCGATTCCAACAGCTCTTTTCCGAGCAGTGCATTGATCAATGTTGATTTACCCGAATTGAATTCGCCAGCAAAGACTACTGTAAATAGTGATGGCGGCAATTCATCATCTTGTTTGTCAGAGCATATTGTTGAGGTTTCGGATGCATCTAATTTCTCCTTGGTCGGGCTTATTATGCTGTGATCTCTGCCATTATGTTGATTCTTTAACCGTACAATCTCAGACAATAAGCTATCTTCTCTGACGGCAACATTGCCTACTTGTTTCGCCAATCTACGCGACTGGGCAGCAAGCTGATGGGCTTGATGTAACAAAGATTTCTGTTCTGAAGTTAAAAGACGGGATAGGTTGTTTCCTCCCGATTGAGACACGTTGTCAGTTGATGCTGACGAAGAGCTGCTGGAGAAGGGAGACGAGAGGGCACGCCATGACAGTGGTTTACTTTGCGTGAATGACTTGACTTTGCAAATGCGAATCATCGAGCTGGTTTAGCTTGTAATCAAGAGGGAAGGCTCCATCGCGTCGCGGGGGAAGGGAGTATTATAGTGGGGTGAGGAGGGCCGCCATGCTGTCTCATGCGTCGTGTTCTGCAAAATGATGCCATCTTGCCCCCTAAACTACAACGGGGAGACACCTTTCACGGAAGCACATTTCCTTTCAAATCTCGCCAAGTCATTCTCTGGAGTTTCGTTATCATCTACTTCACTTGACTTTACATAGTATTATATTACCAAGCAGCCGCTGCAAGATTTTTTATTATTTGTATTATGTTCGTGTTG
>JALLPH010000028.1:0-74064 GCA_036939855.1 Cyclotella choctawhatcheeana
CTTATGCATATTGCATCCTTACATGCAACAGATGTGTTTCATGAGCTTACATCCTTAATATATGTAACTTATGTATGTTCCATGAGCATTCATCCATATGTAACATATGTGCGTTGAGCTTACATCCCTATATGTAACATATGTTACATCCCTATGTAACATATATAACTGAAATATAACTCCTTAGTAACTTATGTAACTTATACATATTGCATCCTTACATGTAACAGATGTGCTTCATGAGCTTACATCCATATGTAACATATGTATGTTCATGTAACTTATGTACGTTCCGTGAGCTAATATCCATATTCTTATGTAACTTAACACATATTTTCCGTGAGCATTCATCCATATGTAACATAAGTACGTTCCATGAGCTAATATCCATATTCTTATACAACTTATGCATATTACATCCTTACATGTAACTTATGTATGTTCCGTGAGCATTCATCATTCTTATGTAACTTATGCATATTACATCATTACATGCAACAGATGTGCTTCGTTACATCCCTATATATGACATATGTTACATCCCTATATGTAACATATATAACTTCTTAGTAACTTATGTAACTTATGCATATTTCTAAAGATCTAATGTAACTTTGAATATAATCAAAATCTGAACAGATGGTAAACAGATGGCAGGATGTAACATATACATATGTTACATTCCTATATGTAACATGTATAACTTCTTAGTAACTTATGTAACTTATGCATATTTCTAAAGATCTAATGTAACTTTGAATATCCAAAATCTGAACAGATGGCAAACAGATGGTAGTTCCAATATCTTTAAAAAAAACATCAAAGGTAGGTATACTAGTTCCTATGTTAACATTACAATGAGTAAATTGCAAAATGGTATCTTAGGATACTTACCTACATATATACATTTACTCATCATGAAAAATTAAGCACAAAAATTTATCACGACAGGTAAAATGATTTCAACTCATAAAGGTAGATTGAAAAGCGATGATTCTATTATTAGCCTGGGGAGATAATGGTGTTCCATTATCTGAAATACGTAGATAGCTGCGTACCGCGTACGAATAACAGTGCTCAACGCTCAACGAAATAATGACAGATGAAAATGAACGCTGAAGCCTGAAACCTAATTTATTGTGGTGGCATTTTGTGGCATTATGGCATTTTCTTCACCCAACGACAACCCGACGACCTCACAAGTGAATGATGATATTGATGGCAACGCGACGAAGGATGAAAGCCAACGCCAAGGGACAATATCCTCGGCCAGGTTTAATCTCTTATCATCAATGGTAGGTAAGAATTCATTAGAAAGCGGATCTTGCACACCATTTTTCTATGTGATGGGGTGATTCCAACCATTCAAACTTACTCATCCATGATAGGAGGCGGATCGCTGTCTCTGCCTCTGGCATTTCATCAAACGGGCAATGCATTTGTGGCTCCGCTTTTATTGATTGCTACAGCTGCATTAGCTCAGCAATCCATATTATTCCTCATCAAGGCTGGTATTTATTCAACTGACAGTGGTCAAAATAATTCAGGCGAACACAACCACAACATCACAAATGGAGGACCGAATAGAATTAGATCAGTCAGCAATAAAAAAGGCACCGTATCATATGAAAATGTCTCAATGCAAGCATTTGGCCCCAGTGCTCGCATTTTCTCTATGGCATTAGTTTCTGCGTGCTGCTTTTTTGCTACCATTGGTTATTGTGTATTGGTAAGTTGATGATATAAATGTATTGCTGCCTTCCCTTCTATTCCCATATACTGATGCATATGCATGCTGACACACGTAAATGTGCCGATAGCTGAGGGATATGCTCGAACCTATTATTGATGGAATGATCACGCCCCCAGAAGGTACTGGTGGAGGGCCCACACTTGCGAGAAATATATCAATGTTAACTGTTGTGCTCTTTGTCACGCCATTGTGTACACTTCGAAACTTGACAGCATTAAAGAATGTTGGGGCAGGCTCAATGCTTTCAGTATGTACTGTAGCTCTATGCGTTGCCTTCAGAGCAATTCAGTGTCAATTGAAACCCGTTGATGAGAATGGAACCGACACGAATGATGAACCTATTAAATCACTGAGAGCATTTCCCCTCTCTGCAAAAGAGTTGTTGGATGCTGCTCCTCTCTTCATATCATCTTTCGTCTGTCATTTTAATGTACTACCAATCCACAACGAATTGCGCTGCCCGACAAGGGACCGCTATAGAAAGTGGATACGGACATCAATATGGCCTGCAACACTATTCTACTGGTTCATTGGATTTACTGGAAGTCTCTACATCAAATGCACCCCGAGTGGGAAGGTGTCAGGTAACATTCTCTTGGATTTTGACGAGGAGGATCCACTTTTATTCATTGGAAGACTTTGCTTAGCTGTTACAATCACTCTTGCATTACCCATGTTGGTCATTCCTGCGAGGGATATCTTGGTAAGATCTATGACTAACACAAGGATTGGTAGCAGTTTCCTGCATCGGATATCTCCAATTCAACAACATGCACAATTACACGAGCATTCGTCTGATATTCAGAACGGTGTTTCGGCGCCACAAATGCATCATGATATGACAACTGTCGAGTTCGAGCCTATGGAAATTTCACAACGAAATGGAGGGATGGAAGAACCACTGCTAGTGCTGGAAAACAGATCATTAGCGAGTGTTGATGTAACTGATGTAGACCTAGTGGAGGAGGTACCAAATAGACAACACACCAAAACAATCGACAGTACAAGTAGTAAAACCGCACGTCGACTAGGTGCTGTTGTAATATTTTGGACTGCAGCTCTTATTGCATGCTCCGTGAAGAGTATTGATGTTGTATGGGATCTTTTAGGAAGTAGCTTCTCAATTATGATGGCATTTTTAATACCGTGTGGTGCTTACTTGAAATTGGCACGAATGAAGAGGTTCAACCACCTTCCCATGAGCGATGGCGGAATGGGGTTCCGATCTTGGATGTTATCAAGGGCTGTAGCTTGGCTGATGATTCTGTTTTTCACGCCGCTGATGTTTATATCAACATTAAATGCCGTGTACAACAACTTTTTCAGTGGGAGCCGGTGACGACATGAAACATGCCGAATTCTGGAACTGTAACAATCTGTAAATTACATCATCTTAGTTTCATTTTTGGTGTTAGTTGTGTGTAACAAATTTTAATGTGTCTCCTATCGATTAAGCTGTTTTCAATCTCACAATCTAGTGAACACATAAAAATTGTCATCAATATCACGAGTTATTCTCATAGCCTCATCCACATAGTAAGTTCTCAACACAGCAACGGGGATGTCCCCATTCAAAGTTTGATACAAGTCTCCCACCGGCAGCTCTACTGAATTATCATCAAGATATTGATCGAAAAATGGTACATTCGATCCCTTGACCTTTGTCCCCCTCACTCTCAATTCCATTGTTTCGGGAGGGATCACAGTCAAGTCCGCAGTCGTTACCACAGTACCCTTGACTACAAATGGTAATCCGGGAAGCAAACCCACACTCAACTCATATTCACTAATCAGATTCTTCTCATCAATAATTTGTCGTACCTTACCCACCCGACTTGCCGTGGTGGCCTTATCATGAATATCAAATGCATTTTCCGCCATGGCCTTATTGTCATCCCCCAAGAAGGCGCGAATCGCTAAAAAGAACGGACTCGATCGAAACGATTGAGTCGAGGAGTAACACAGTTCCCAATCGCCCTGACTGTTCGATCCCGGATCGGCCGTGGGGTTCAGTGCCTCGAGCTGTGTTACGAGATCTACCATTAGATTGGCCTCTTCGGTGGAGGAGCACATGCCCCGATTGGTAACGCTGGCCAATAGGATTAATTCTCGTTTTAGCTCGTCGCGAATTGTGGCGTCGTTCTCGTCTTCGTCGACGGCTACTGTTTTGGTGGTTGATTGTATGTCATCGACGTCGTAGTCGCTTGGATAATCGTCGTCTGGCATGGAGAAGAGAATGTTATTATGCGTTGAGGCCGATGGAGTTTGTCGATGCATGGATGGCATGGCAGAGAAGCCGCTGGATTGGCTCTGCATTGACAATAGGCAAAGCAGCGAAGCCGTCCACCGTAGTGTTGACATCATGATGTTGTGGACGATAGATGATAGGTGGTGATAGGACGATTGTTCTGGTGGTTGTGGGTATGATGGGTCTGGGGCTTGGGTTCTGGGTTCTGGTGCTGGGTTGCTGGTTGATGGTTGAGCTTCGTTGAGAAAAGTTATGTAATAATGTTAAAGGTAATCATATCCAAATTCCGTGTTACCTTCAATGTACGAGTTACATAAATTACGAAATCAAATGATAATTCATTCATTACAGGTGTTCTCATTCCAACCTTTATGATGAAAATAATTTTCATCAATCTCCAAATCTCACAACTTGTTGCATCTCATTATCATTACAGCCACAGCCCGCAGGCCAAAGTCCAGAGCACTTCTTTTGAACCATGATAGAACATTTGACTCGTCGTAGCTTGCATACATGCAAAGCTTGGCATCTAATCACCCAGCCACATCATTTACAACCTCTAATTCGATATCTTACCAATACCACATCACCGTCGAACAAATCTCTACCAATCCCATCACACATATCACACAAGGTATGCACTCCTTCGGATGCAGTTTCACTCATTCGTCGCGGTGATACCGTTTGCGTTTCTGGATTTGTCGGCCAAGGCAGTCCCGATTTAATACTGAAAGCCTTGGCAGATAGATATGACACAGAGTGCGAGCAAGAGGCTAATACCGATGGTGGTGTTGGTGATTTAACACTCTTGTTTGGTGGAGGACCGGGTGACTGGGAGAGTAGGGGTTTGAATTATCTGGCAAGAACAAGTAGTTCTGGCAATTCACTAGTGACGAGAACGGTTGGAGGACACTACGGACAAGTGCCGCAACTTGGAGAGATGGCGATAAAGAATCAAATTGAAGCCTGGACTTTGCCATTGGGGTCTATTAGTCGGATGATTCGGGCTCAATCCACCCATTCTCCTGGTAAGCTATATGTTTCAGTTGAAGAAAATGCATTTTGATTTCATGTTTACAGTCTTATCACAACTTCTACTCTATGCGAAGGTCACATAACTACTGTTGGACTGGGCACTTATGTCGACCCTACTCCTCTTGTTGGATGCGGAGGTGCTGCTAACGAATTAGCGATGAACTCTCCACTAAACAGGGAGTTAGTTACCAAGATATCTATGAACAATACGGATTATCTAATGTATAAAGCATTACCTATCAATGTAGCAATCATAAGGGCCACAACCGCGGATTCAGCTGGGAACTTATCATTTGAGCACGAGTCATTGCTGTGTGATCAAAGAATCATAGCAACAGCTGCAAGAAACAGTGGCGGCATTGTGCTGGCTCAAGGTAAGAAAATTGTTAAGCTATAGCTATGCACCAAATCAAGTTTTCTGTACTGTAATCTGATTATATTAACTTGATGGTTTGTTCAAGTCAAACGCCTATGCGCTCTAGGATCATTGCCCTCTAGGCAAGTTGGAATACCCGGCTCTCTGGTTGATTGCGTTTGTGTTGTAGACGAGGAAGATCACGACACATTTCACGGCATGAGCTATACTAAACGACATGATCCTGTTTTGTGTGGAGAAATTAAATCGCCGTCAGACGAAGTCCAAAAAATGCCATTGAATGAAAGAAAGATTATCGCTAGACGTGCGTCTTTTGCACTCTCTCCAGGAAAAGTTGTTAACTTGGGCATTGGTCTACCGGAAGGAGTAGCAAATGTGGCCAGCGAAGAAGGGCAACTGCCGTACATTACTTTGACAACAGAGCCAGGCGTGTTTGGAGGACTTCCCGCGAGTGGGAAGGAGTTCGGTCCGGCTGTGAATGCAGGGGCTCTAGTAGAAATGAATCAACAAGTAAGTGAAAGATGCATCTTCACTGTTCATTTCTTTGCATTGATGTACACACAGTCGTTTCTTTCCTTCAGTTCGATTTTTATGATGGCGGAGGCTTAGACATGTGCTTTTTGGGAGCAGCTCAAGTCTCACCAACGGTACGTGTAATAATATGAATATGGTACTTGCTTTATATGTCACAGGTCATAAGTTCATTACTGCAAACTTAATTGTGGATAGGGAGATGTAAACGTCAGTAGAATGTGTCAAGACAAACTGATAGGTCCCGGTGGGTTCATTGATATTAGCCAGTCTACAAGAAACATCTCATTTCTATGCACGTTCACTGCAAAAGGACTGAAGGTTCAATGTGATGGCAAAACAGGTAGTGTTAAAATTATCAATGAAGGTTCAACCCAAAAGTTTGTGAGGGAGGTGTTTGAGAAAACATTTTCTGGAGAAGAAGCTGTAAGGAGAGGACAAAAAGTTTACTATGTTACGGAGAGAGCCGTATTTAGAAAAACTGCAGCTCATAATAACATTGAGCTCATTGAGATAGCTCCGGGTATTGATTTGCAGACAGATATTCTCGATCAGATGGTAAGCAGTTTTGTTAGGATGTGAACCTGTTCGTCAGCGGCTGACCTGCATTTTCACTATGACTAATGCATCACAACCTATGTATTTAGGAGTTTGATCCTGTTATTAGCCCGGATCTCAAGATAATGGACAGGAGAATATTTCAAGACGCGAAAATGAATCTAAAACTCTTTGGCTCGTTAACCGATCGCTGCATGTATCATTCGGATGATCATGTTTTGTTCATTGATCTTTTTGGAGTATCATTACTTACAAAGGAAGAGGTGGATCTGATGGCGTCTTACTTCGATGAAATAATGTTGCCTTTGACAAAGCACAAAGGTCCACTGGATGTGGTTGTGAACTATGATGGCTTCGACCTACGCAGTGGACTAGAAGAACTATGGGCAGAACACATGGATGTTCTCCAGCAAAAATATTACAAAACAGTCCGGCGCTTTGCCGGAAGAGCGTTTAGGTGTGCAGAGTTGAAACGGAGCTTAACAATGAATACATTTGATGCGAATGAAATGTTTGTTAAGATGGATGAGGACGGTGACGGAGTTCTAAGCCGCGAGGAGCTTAGAGCTGGAATACGTAAATTTTTCGGTGTCCGCATCAAGCCATCGGAATTAGATGAATTGTATAAGAGCGGAGACGTGACAACACATAATTTTGCTGACATTGTAGGAGATTGCTTGAGGAACTGTGGTTTAGAGCTGAACTATAGGCCTGTAACATTTTGAATGTGTCCACTGCTATAACCAAGATTATGGCACACCAACAAGATTAATTTACAATACAAAAGACCTTGTTTCCTAAAACCACACGCAGCTTTCGCATCTCTTTCTATCTTTGTCCTCCCAGCTGCTGATGATTTGCCACAGTCTCTCAAAGCACTTATACACTCGCGGATCATTGAGCCGTAACTGACCTTTAGTGAATGGAAAGAACTTATTACAATGGGGTAGGACCTTTCTTGTATCTGTGACGATTTGATACTTGACCAAGCTACCATCGCGACATTTTTCTGCAATTTCAATTCTCTCAATGACATCAGGAGATATAAAAGGTGGAGAGCATTTTGCTAAATCGTCACTTCCAGCACAATCTACTTCGTGATAAAAGTCTGCAAGGTATGTTGTTGATATCTCAGCGAAAAACTCTTTGTGGTTCACTATACAATAGGCCATGTCCGTCTCAATTTCTTTCAAAGCCCAGTCTCTTCGTAACACAGTGTCATATTTATGACTCTCGTTAGCTACTCTATGAATCTCGAGAACCATAGGATTATCAAGACCACCCGGCAAACACTTTTGATGAATAAGATGACATAATTCATGTAGCATCAATCCTCCGCCGTTGTAATGAGCGCGTGTCTTTTGATACTCTAATGAATTGTAGATTTCAATGGATTCTTCCTTCTCCGGTTTGTCTCGAACACACAATAGCCACCCGCCAAAGTGATGAGCCGTGGAGTGCTTTACATACCTGGGATTATTCTTGGGTCCGTACTGATACGTTCTGTTAATCCATATTTGTGTCCTTCTGACAAGGCTACGTACACTGGGAGGCAATATGGATATACAGTAGACCTTGGGTTGGTAGGTGGCGTAATATAATTCTGAGACACGATTTAACATTGAATACAGCATAAGTTCATACTATTGAAGTAACTTACCAAATCATTATTCAGATCTTCCAGTACAGTAGGACACTCTTCCAACACAAGTTCACCAACTTGAACTGTCACTCCACATCTTAGCTTATTCGGCGTGTATTTCCGTTTTGAGTTGTCAATGAATTCGTCCATACAAGAGACATTCGTCAAGTCAGACTTATCAGAGAGAGTAGACGAAGAAAGATCCGCTAGTGTCGATGAAGAAAGAGAGATTCGAATCTTGGCGGTTTCGTTCTTGTGCATAACATCCCTGTCTGAAAGGGCTCGCGATTCAGAAGATGACGATGGCATTGCTAATCACCACTCTGTTGAAGTCGTTGAAGACGGCTCTCTATATCTTTGAATACACAGTGCAATTGCATCCTACACTTTCACTTCGAGATAGAATCGCACTCGCACACAAAAGACAACAACAGCAAACAACAGAAAAAATGAATCCTCCCTTCCTAGATATTGGGGGGCATACTTCGTCTGTATCACCTACGTTGAGAGCGACTGCTTTGTAATTCCCCCTAAAATTTCGGTCTCTTAGCTATTGAGGAAGCTTCATTCCTCCTTATAATTTGATTACATCCACGATGACGACCAAAGACGCCGCCGCTGCCCCACCGCACGAACACGAAGAAGAGTCTATCATAGACCCCCTGGATGAAACAACGCTCGATCCTCTCGATCCTCGAATTGTATCACGTGATATTTTCGAGCTGTATTGTTACGAGATGATTATGGAAGAGAATGAGGTGCGAAGACGGGCATTTCTGGTGGCTAAGGTGAAGGTGAGTCCTTTGTTTTTCCTGGCGATTGAGACTATATATTTTGTAAAATATTAGATGATGGAGGGTGTGCTGCTGCTGCTGCTGCTGCTGTATCAGTTATGACTTGCTTATGATTATGCCGGCATTAATTAAAGTTCTGTTCAGCTCGGAGCTCGGCGAGATGTGATGGTGCCGAGAGTTCAATGCTATATAACATTGACACAAATTACTTGCGTGCTCATCCACTTATCTTTTCCGTCATAATTTATTTCATCGAAAGTACATGATTCACCGTCTCATCGGAAAGCAATATGAGTTCGGCCGTCTCTACAACTATACCCAACTAGCCAACATGGCCGCACGCGTATGTGCACGTTATGCCTACGATGGGGATGAGCATCACGAGGACAAGTTTCAAATATACGGCCCCCTTATTGGTTTTGATCCTCAGAGATGGGAGACGGTAATTGAGCAATTTGTAAGCATGAGGGATAGTCTGGTGCGGAAAGACGCAAGTGTTTGTTGTTTCCCCACGGAGATTCAAGAGGAGGTGGGAGCGACCGAGGAGGATGAAAATATGATTCCCGACGAGGACGATGAGGTTGACGAGGAGAAAGCTTCGAATGATGCATTTTCCGAGTCTTTTGATCAGATGAAAGACTGGATCAAGTTCCATGCCTGTCTTAGTCACATCCAACCCCATTTTGAGAACGCCATGCAAGAGGGCACAGGTGTCATTCCAACGGAGAATATTGTTGCATTTGAGTGAGTACTCCATTTATGT
Organism: Cyclotella choctawhatcheeana; assembly: GCA_036939855.1. Lineage (NCBI taxonomy): Eukaryota > Bacillariophyta > Thalassiosirophyceae > Thalassiosirales > Thalassiosiraceae > Cyclotella > Cyclotella choctawhatcheeana. The sequence goes on from JALLPH010000028.1 coordinate 9,701, forward strand.
GTTGCATACACGACGAGAGACCACTATGTCTGTCTAACAGGACATGTTTCTAGCAAAGCAATTCATAAACACTTTGCCGGTGAAGAAGAGAGCGATTATGCAACAACACTCGGATCTCTATTCGATGGCAGCAAAGCCACTCGTGGTAAAAAAGTAAAAGACCCGAAGCTGAAGTCGTTTCAAGAGATCAAGGCAATACGTACGAAATACTCCAAAATGTTTGATTTGGAGAATTTCCAACAAAAATATGTCAAGTTGATTCGTCGATGGGTTGACACTTCACTCCCTATTCCTAACCTTGTCAAATGTGGGTATGGGAAGACTATCGAACAAGATGCTGAAGAGGAAGAAGAAGAGGTAGAGGAAGCCACAACGTCAGACAAGGAGAATTTTGAATTTGAAGATGCGAGGGATGAATTCAGTCAATCATCAAATGAAAATGAGCCTGTGCGCAAACCAAAAAAATCTAGCCAAGACTCAAAACCCAAGAGTAAATCCCGAAACGAAGCACAGGCATTCTTAGATGTGCCGGGTAACGATGATGAGGAGACTGAATCTAAGTTGAATCAACTCAAACGAAAGCGAGACTCATTTGGTAAAAAAGTGAAAGATCCAATTGATGAGTCAGTTGCACTTGCTGCTTCTCTACCTGTACGCGAGAAAACATCATCAGCCAAAAAGAGCAGACTTGCTGCAAGTGGTGGCAGAGAGACAATGTCTAAATTTTACGAAAAGAAAAAATCAGCAGTACAACTCAAGTGGAATGATAGTGACGAAGAAACACCATCGGATGCAGATGATGAATTAAAGATGAGCAAAGTTCCCGAACGTCTGAAGGCGAAAGAAGAGAGCAAACCAGCTGCAAAACCGATTCAAGTAGCTGCTAGTCCGCGTCCTGGAAAGAGGAAGAGATTTACAAAGGAAGAGGACGATGCAATAATGAAGGGTATTGAGCGTTTCGGACCTGGTCAGTGGGCCAATATCAAAAGTCACTATCCTATGGAATTGAAGGATAGGAGCACTGTTCAGATAAAGGACAGATACCGAACCCTGACCAAAGAGTGATGGCAATTGAACATCCCAGTTCTCTAGATTGACCTTGAACTTGAATTCGTTCTATGTATATTCTTGAATCATCTGTGTTTACATAATAGCAATACTTATATGAATTAACTGTTAAGATTATCAGATTAACTATTGGTCAGAGTCGTCATTGCTTTATCCCAGAGCGCTTCGTGTCCTTTTTCCCATTTCCACTCCAACTGCAATTGTTCGTCTTGTCTACAAAGCTCCTCGCCATCATTCAGGCATACTCCAACCACACAGTCAATCAAGACTTCCTTTGAGCCACTCCCACGAAGAAACCGCTGAGAGACATTGATAATGTCATAGAATACAGATTCTCGTATTCCCATGAGACGGTGCTTCATTGCTTCCACCCCACATTCACAACGCTGAGAGCTCGACGATAGGTTTCTACTGAGCACTGACACTGCTAGTAGATAAACGTAATCATATCGTGAAAGCTCCCTGTCCCTCTTTCGTAATACATCAGCGAATGAGTCTAGAACGTTACCAGGATCTCTGCGAGAGTTATCTTTACTTGGCAATCCACCACTTACGGCCTTGAGTAGTGAAGATATGATCGCTTCCCTTTCTTCTTCAAGAGTTAGAACGTTGAGAATGGGCTGGAGCTTTGCGAGAGTAGACGATATGACATTTGTTGGGAATTCATGTCGGAGGAAGAATCGTATGATGGTAGTGAAAATGTCATATTGGGCACCATACTCAATATAAGAATCACACATGTCGCCAACAAAGTCATCCAAGGCCCTTAGAACCTCTGAAGATAACGAGTTTGCTCCATTTGTTGCCGTAGATGCTGGTTTAACAAGTTGAAATTGTTCTGTGCCTCTTCTGTCGGCTCGTGATATCCGCGAGTGGTAGTAGCATGCCATAATGAAGTCACAAACAAGATTTTTGTCAGAAGCGGAGTCTAAATGTTTGTATAGTGATGTGGTCGATGCCGTGATAAAATCAGCTCGTAGAATAACTTCGGGATACAAACAAACGTTTGCAAGATGATAGAGCTTTGTTCCTCTATTTATGTTGATACTGCCGTTGCTCATTGATTCCAATCTCAGTGCAAGGGCTAACGCATGCGAAACGACATCGACCGCATCCTTTGTGGATTGGCTCTCCTCGGTTGAACCAACTAAATCAGTCGTTGTGCTGGATAGCATATTCCAGAGCCAAATTCCGCCGAGAGGTAGACATGCGTTTTCTGCCTTGCCACCAGAGCTGAAACTAGGTTTGAGAGAAGATAATTGTTTCAAACTAGAATGCAGCTCTGAGCTATGATTTAGCTGCACTTGTCTTTCATCAGGGCTTATGAGCTCTCTCAAAAATGCTCTTTGCAATAAAGTGGGTGCTTCATCTTCTTTCCTATCATCTAACGCAGCTCCAGGCAATGTCACGTTGATTTGGAACAGTTTGTCCTGATGAAATATGAAAGAAGCCAACGCTTCATCACCAACAGACAATCTACCAACCAACGAAAACGCAAACAGCTGAACTAATTCGTTATGCTCGATCGTCATGTTTCTGCACAAGAACTGCAGTAAACTGAACTCTGCTGTCACAAACCACGACTTCCGAGAAGGGTGAACGCATTGCCGATTAACGGGGGGTGTTGATTGATTCCTGGCTCTGGCTTCCTCGAACGCTTTCAATATCACGTTGACAAGCTTATTGCGGTTCAAGGTATCGTCATGAACAGAGGAAACAAATTCCACGAAGGAAACAACAAATCGGCACATGATGGCTTCTTCCTCCAAAGAAATGCTATTCTTTGTTGCAAGTACGTCCCATTCACTGCAAAATGCCCACCCAAGAGAGACGATCAAGGCATCATGGAACACATCAGAATTCATCGTTGCATTGTATACGTCGTTGCAACTTTCTGTCGTTGGTGGTGGGACAAAACTTGATTTCATTTCTTCCCTTATAGGGTTAATACTAGGGGCATAAATAGCTGACAGATATGATGCAAGGAACTGGAGCTTTGAAGCTGTAAGTTTTATCCAGGCCAGTTGCTCGTATTTGGTAACGGCATGGCATTCTTCCATCTCAGCCTGGATTGAACAAAAACAAGCTCGTGCTGTTGATGACAGCCATACTCCAATCAAGACTAGGTCGTTAGTTTCTTCCTCTTGGATCACCTCGAGAGCGGTGTTTAGAGTTTTAGATGTCCCTATTCTGGCACATTCACAAAGTCTTGAAAAGACTGCAAAGTAATGGGCAGATATCATATCATTTTTCATGTGCATAGCCGATAGGTGGATCAATGATTGAGCATGATTGGTAGCAAGCCCATACCGCAGTAAGATTCGAAGCAGTACCAAGCTCCACATCTGAAGCTCTGTATTTCTCGTGCAAAGAATCGCTTGTACATCAAGTAATATAGTTGCAAAGATCTCAAGCTGGGCAATATCTCTGGATTGCTGAGTAAGGATGCAAAGAAGTTTCATTGCTGGCATTGCAAGACAAAAGACAGCTGCGTTGTCAGAAGAGTCATCAATCTTATCATCAGTACTTGGTGATAAACATCGTGAGACAATGAGAGGAAGTAGCTTTTTGTGCCCAGCAATTGCAGCAGCAACTCCAGGTGATCGGATAGAAAGCAGAGCCAATATGCCACAAATACAACTTATGCTCATTTCCGAAAAAGAAATTGTATCATCCTTTGATTCACCAATGAGGGCATCAGATAGGCTCGGTATTATACGCATTCGAGACAACAAAGTCCATGCTGGGTCAGTATAGAAGGCCTTTGAATCCGATTCGGCACTTGCCGCAGACGAATCTGCTCGATAACACCCTACCCCTTCATCTCCAATGGGCTCAATGGTTGTGGGTGGATATAGTTCACTACCTGCCGGCATGTGAGAAATTTCACTCATGAAATGCGTTTGAGACAAAACGAATGCATCTTCTTCAGCTACTATACTTTTTGCTTTGGTGATGTCAAGTAGATGATACGGATGGATAAATAGCATCATCAAATATCGAATGCACTGCAGGGTATGACAAAGTAGACTGCGGCCGACAGTTGTGTGATGAATTCTTATTGCATCGTCAAGAAGGCACCTCAAAGCCACTGGTAAAAGAGGAGGATACTCTGAGACATTACTACAAAATAAATGATTGTCGCGTCTAATTTCAACCAAAGCATCAAACTTCTCTTTCAACAAGCAACATAAGTCTTTTGCACCTAGTAACCGTTGTCTCAAAGCTGTTGATCTCAAAAGGGATGTCAGCATGGCAATGTCATCAAGATTAAAACCGTCTTCCTCTTCGTCTTTTACCACATTAGTTCTTAAAGCGCTAGTCGGTAACTCAGTTGCAAGTCCCAAACTCAATGCCTCATTGTATGCCCTATCCATATCTTCTGGGGTACGAACGGCAGAGAGAATCTGGGCCGTCTTTTCCTTCTCTTCTCTTGCCCTATGTTCTGCTAATTCAATTCCTGCAGCCATCGTAAGCTCATCTTGATTTGACAATGGTGCAGCTGCAATAGATTGCTTTGTGTCTGTTGCAGACTTCATCTTCTTTTTATTCTGACTTCTGTTTCGTAAAAACTCAATCGAGGCAGGGGAAAGTATGGACTGGATTTCATCAATGCCATCACGAATTTCCTCTAATGACATGTTTGCAAGCATTGAATCTGCCGCCCTGTCAACTCCATTCTGTTCACTTTCTATTGTTTGTGAATTTGGCATATTATTTGGCAGCGATTGATTTCTTACACCATTGCTTTCAACATTTTTAGCAACACGATGGCCTCGTATTCTATTAACTCTACCCTTACGAGTCAGAGTGCCAACAGGTGCAAAATCCAAGGAAGGGAAACCACCAACAGTTGGCCCATCCGATTGTTTCATACGGTTATTTCGTTGCTTGAATCTCGATTCTTTAGCTCTCCCAGTTGTATGTTGTGATGATTGATCATTAGATATGTTCCAATCTCTATTCACGGGACGCTCTTGAATACTATCTGATAAAATCACTGGTCTATGTTGCTGATTTTGATTGGACGTATCCATATCCTTAAAGTTGATACCATCATTTCCACGTGGTGCTTCTGGGGTGGATTGAGTTGTCAAATCAGGCGGTGCTGGATTTACAATTGAATCATTGGATTTTTTCTTAGTCGATGAAGATGAGGAACGTATGACTGGGGGCTTGGACGCCCTGATAACTTTGGCTGCGGGCAGCTCTCCTTCCCCCAATTCCATCATCTGCTCTCTCCGCGCGAGATATTTACGAGGAAACCGAGGGACAGCTGGGGCATCATTGGCATGTGATGAAGCTTCATCGCTTTGTCGGTTTCGTTTGGCATCTTCTTGCGATAACGTGAGGAGAGACTGGAGCGCCTCGTCCGGTAAGCCTTCGGTGTTGGCCATGATCTGGTTGATGTGAGAGGATAGGGAGGAGCGGCGATGAGCGGGCTGGCGGCTGGCGGCGGGCCTCCTGAGCCCTGAGGATGGACTGAGGAGATAGAGGAGATAGGAGATACCTCGTGTCTCGTGTCGCGTGTGATGGTGAGACTATGTTTTGGTTGGAGGGCACAAAAAAACGATTGAGTCAAATTAGGTAGTCATAACAAAAAGATGAATAGGATTTGCCCTCTAAATTACAAGGCTAACGCCCTGTCTAATGCCCACGGAATGAGTCACCTACTTACTTCTTCTTTGTCTTGCGGGAGTGCTTTTTACATTCAGCTTTATGGTCTTTTCCAATTTGCCACTTGGCACTCTTTCCCACAGTAAGATACTTTCCTGCATCCCGTGCACTTGACTAGAGGTTTGAGTCTATCACCACAATTGTGACATGCATCAAAAGTTTCTTTGTACTTGTTTCCCTCTTCAGCCGAAGCAAAACTTCCCTTTGATGTCTTCACAGCTGGCCCATCGAGCATGCGTCTCAGAAGAGTACGATGATATGCAATGTTGAATTCCAAAGGTTTGAAAGGAATAGGTGTACCCATCCAAGGTTTTGAGTAGTTGATGGATCTGCTTGCTTCCTTTACGGCCTTTTTCATTTCTGTCTTCTTTGGATTTTTCTTGTATAACTTCAAGAATTCCGCGTAAGAAATGCATCCTTTGCCTTCAAGTCCATTAGAGTCTTCGGGAGGACATGCACCTTTGCCATCAATCAGTGTCACTGAGGCTTCTTCTTGAACAATATTTTCTAACACAATGCGATGAATCCAGTTGTCACCGAGATCGTAGTTATAATATGCAATGTCCCCCTTCTCTCTCAACAGTCCTGCAAGTGGGTATCCTTTATCATCCATCACTTTAATGTAATGCATTGGTACATGCATCGTATCTATGTAACTACCATATTTCTGTGGTCCTATGATTACTCCATCATTTGGGTCTTCAAAAGCATATCCATGGTATCCCCTTGACCATCCCATCACTGGACAAATCACCTGGTCGTGAAATTTACTTAATTCGATTCCTGAAGGTACACGCACCCTTCTCCAAACGTATTCTTCGCAGTGACATAATTCAATCAATAGGACATAAGTGAACTTCATGGCTGCTGTCACTTCATCAGAAAGGTTGTACTTGTCTCGTCGTGCTATTATGAAATCTATGAATTGTTCGTGTGGATCTCCAATGTCATTATCTCTAGAATAGAACTGAATATTGCCATTTCTATGGATTGTTGCTGACATGAACGCAGCTATATCATTCTCTACTGTAGCAGGATCTTTGAGACCCCATTTGAGAACACGACCATCTTTGTACTTACTTCGATCTGGAACGAATGTATCGGGGTCCTCCTCAAAAATGACGTTTGAATAGTTTGCCACACCTTCATCGCCCGGGTGAATCTTAATGTTCTTCTTTACGCCTACTAGGAGCCATTTCACCTTAGCGCTATCGTCTTTTGCATAAGAAACCCCTCGTTTTAACAGCTCAGTTTCAGCGGCAGTATAATCTCTGGGCATTGAGCCACCCGAAGCGAACTGCTGTGTCATACGCGTAGTAAGATGATCTAAATCAGGGTCATTTTCATAATATTGACCGGTAGATCCATCGCTATCACTATCACTGAGGTTATCCCATTTTGAGTAATCCATGGCATAGCGGCTTGCTGGTGATGGTGAGAGCTGATGACTGGCTTCAACCTGCTGAATAATAGGTGAAGAAGGATGATGTTTCCTATGATGCTGCATTGTGATTTTTTGCGGAAAAAGGAGAGATCAGACTCCCGCCCAACGTGTCTTTAGAAATAGGAGGTAAAAAGAAGGCAGCCCATAACCCATACCTTAAGCGTAGTAGGTACTGTCGTCTTTAGCCACCTAAAATCCCCCCATTCCGGCGCCGGTGAAAAACAAAAACAACCACTACACGCTTGACTAGATAGATACACGTGATAAGTGATAAGTTTGTCCCCGTCCATGTCAGCCCCAGTCTTCATTAGAGTCTTACCCGTCATGCCAACTCGATATTTCGCATGCGGTGTATCGAGGCATGCATCAGCCGATGCATATTTCTATTGTCGATTTCACAGACGGCAGTTCAGCAGCTTGTCTCCATCCAATTCTTTTCATGACGGCGAACCATCAACAGTAAGTAGAAAGAGACGCCTACTTCCACATGGAAGATCGCGACGAAAGCTTGAAGTCAGACGACGAAACGATGCACTGTCGTCTTCTCGTCAACACGTGAATAAGGGAGAGGAACAGAAACAAGAGTATCAAGTATCACGGCAAGATGATGACATGCCAGCAAAGGAAGACACGAGCTCCACACGCATAGAATTAAACGACAATTGGCACATTGCTGAGATTCTGAGAGACAAACCGATGGGAAATCCAATCAGACAGGCATACATAGAAAGTCAAATACCGTGGAAATATCCACGAACGATAGAAGGTTGGAGGACATGTTTCAGAAGAGCATGGAATACCTACCTCTGGACTTGGGAAGGTATATTGGTAACTGAAAAAATACGAGATGAACACGGTAATGTTATCGGGGTTAAGGGAAAGGAGGTGGAGGAAGATAACGATACAACAAATACAAAAGAGATAGTGAAAGACAAGGCTACGGAAGCAGCCACTCAAATCGCACAAAATGTACAAAGTAATGTGATGACTATGAAGCGGGAAGCACCAAAGATACTGTCAGCAGCACAGAAGATCACGGGTATAAGTACGAGAGACGAGTTGAAGCAATGGGTGAGCGAGCAACTGAAACTAGGAACTGAATGTTTATCCATGTTCATGAAGGGCTATCGGGAAGGGAGAGATGAGGAGGTGGATAATATGCTGCATGAATATTTCAAAGAGCTCGATGAAGGGAAGGAGAGTGAGAACTCTTCAATCAGTGATGATAATACACAGACAGAGCCAACTGGAAATGATGCAAATGATGCTGCTACCAGAACTAGAACTAGAACTATCGATGCTAGATCATGGGGTAGAAAAGCACGCAGGAAGAAGACAAGGAAACAAAATCAACTTCCAATAGACGAGACAAATGATCAGGCAGTAGCATAGTTAAACTAGTTCATGATTTTACAGAGGCATTGAAATTCAAACTAATGTTGTCTGTCTGTACAAATTTATACCATCATCACCCAGTTTATTGGTAAACTCAAGCTCATTTCTTGACACTATTCTTCAGCTTTTCTTCCTCTCGAATTCTTGCTCTCTCCTCGCGAAATTCCCTGGCAGCTTCAATCTTACGCCAATCCGAGAACCCACCACCATTATACTCAGAATCTACAGTCCCACTGGGTTTGTATTTTCTTTTCCCATAAAAGATCTCACCATTGCCCATGCGTTTATTGAAGAAATCATCAACGACGTCATCAAAATTTTGGAAGATGTCAGCAATCTCGGCGAATGGATTAGGGAATTTGAAGTCGACAATTGATGTTGGTTGTTCGTCTACCGTCCATGCTCTCTCGTCATCTTGCCCTTGGGGTTTTGCATATTGATTTGATTTAGAACATAATATTCTAGAGTTGGATAGGAACAGTGGTGTGAATGATGCTGCCAACGGAGCAGCAGCAGCGAATAGAATGAGTTTGAGAGACGAAGGAACCATTGTATGGGAAGTGGGACGAAGATGGAGACTTTTGAAACAAAGAAGAACAAATACCTTTCCTGATATCGTTGTCGGTCAGATCTTCTTGATTTTATAATTCAATATTCATAGTAAAAGATCTCATATCATAATATGAATAAATTCAGACAGGTATTTTCTGACTCATCAAATCTCGCACTAGTATGCATTATGTCGGTTGTCGTCGTTGTCGCTAATAAAACTGATGTTATGGTTGTTGAATGGTACATCTACAATGGCTGCATTGGTACTACCACTCATTCTTTTGGCGGCTCCGCTTGTCCAACTCTCCCATGCATTCAAACCGCAGATCCGACCGCCTATCAATTATGAGCGATTCTCCTCGAGAACAAATAACGTGAATGTGGAGGCACCGGCAGAGAAATCATCCATGACAACTCTTAATCTGATAGGCGAAGTAACTATAACATCAATAGCAACACCCTCTCCAAATTCAAACGGAAAGGATTTGTGGGAATTCTTCTCATTGACAGGATCGGCACCTTTGATTCTTCGTGGATCCAAGAACAATCGGATTGTTGAGATACCAAATCCTGATGTATCTTTGCTGGAGGCCTATCACGAGCAATGTCAGGTAGTGGGTGCACAAACTCCAAAACCTGATGATAAGTTCTTTGATGTTACCACTAGTGGTGTAGAGTTTCCCGGTCTTAAGGTAGGTTATGTTATAACAATGGTCACGCTCACAAGAGGAACTAAATATAATCACTTCAAACTAACCAAAAACACCCGGCGATAGGTCATGTCAACAGCAACTATTGGAGTCAACATTTTTCTTTGTGAAGAAGGATTGCCATGTTATCAATTTTGTCTTATTCGAGACTCAACATTTGCAGAAGGCAACCGGATATTCGTGTGGTTCTTTAATAAGGTTACGGGAAAGGACAAGCATAAAAGTAAGGAAGCAACAACCCAGTCTTTGAACACAATAAGAACCGTACAGGTTGGAGGAGACGAGATTGCCTTTGAGGCGAATGCATCCCTGAGAATTCAAATGAAGTTCCCATCTGTTCTTATGAAAGTTATCCCAAAAGGAAAAGAAGGCACGGAAAAGACTGGAGGAGATTCTTTACGCAAGGTTCTAGAAGCAGATATTCCAGTGGCACTGAATTCATTTCGGCAAGAGTACATAACCTGGCTGACTTCATAGAGTTAACTTACGCTTGCAGGACTGATTAGCTTAATAATATTATACTGTCCAATGTAAAAAAGTGTACAAATGTATCTGGGCGATACAAGTAAAAAAAATACAATCATTGATATCCATTCATGCTCCTTTGCAGCCAGTCATAGGTTGAAGTGCCCCAACTTGTAATCGCATCGTTGACAATATTCATTATGTGCATCTTTTGTTCTTTAGGATCAGACTTCATCTCAATTCTTCTTCGGACGCTGTCTGCTATTGATCGAGCCAGATCACTATTTCTACTAACGTTTACAATAGCAGCTTCTACCAAGCTGCATATCTCATCAGAATGTGCAGATGCAACAGCATAGGCAGCCTCGAACATCTCACAGAAGCGTTTGAAGGCACTCCAACCCCCAATGACTTCCCAGAACTCAGCCGATAGTTTGAAAGGTGCTCGTTCGCTGAATAGCGGCACTTTGCCCATTTTGGGGGTCTCTCCAAGGACGAAGCCAAAGTCAATGTGCTGCGAAAAGTCCAATGAATGTTAATAATTCAAAATAATAGTGTATGACAATTGAGCATACAAAATATTGTGGCATCTTACCATAATATGGCCCTCTCTATCCATCAGTATATTCGCATTGTGTCTATCCTTTATTTGCAAGATATAGCATACAACGCTATAACCCACCAATGAACGAAGGAAGTTATCTCTTGCCTTATCGAATGATACAGTATCTCCAGATGGCACTATGGAGGGATGACTTGGTCTAAATGCTCGTTCAAAGAAATCAAACAAGGTTGTAAAGCCATCGGTCTCTTTCTTCACTTCGTTAACACTCTTTACATCCGGAAGACATTCTACGAGCCCCGCATCTCCTCCAACACACATGATAGTGTATGGTCTCAAAAAGGGTCGTAAATGTGGTGGAATTTCTGTCTGGAACCAAGTCCAAAGCTTTGACATTACTTGCATCACAAGCGCTTCCTTCCGGATGTCTTCACCAGCTTTGATGATGAATGATGCCAGTCTCCAACCTTTCACGTCTCTGTAGGGTGATTGCTGACGAATCATTTCAACCTCAGTATTCCATGGTTTGCCAAATACCTTATCTAACAAATGCGATCCAATAGAAAGAGGCTCGGAGTTTGAAACTATTGGTGCATCGTAATAAGGTGAGTTGATATTGTCTCTGATCTCTCCATGCAGCTGCTCGTAGTGATGGTCTCTGACCATTTCATATGTATTGTAATCACCATACATTGGAGGTTCATAATCTGGACCCTGATAACCACCTCTGAGTACTGGTGTGTCATCACGTGCTCCAAAGACTGAGCTTTTATGTTGTCTCCATGCCTCATCAGATAATGGAGATAAGCTCTCTTGTTTCTTTGTTTTTTTTGTCCGTGTTCTCATCAACTCAGGAGGAATCTCACAAGAAGTAAAGCCCTCATTAGTAGCACCATTCAATTCCTTTGTGTTGTAGCGAGCAGTACCCAATGCCTCCTCAACAGTTAAGCCAATAGCAACTGAATCTGTTGCATATAACCGCGCATCATTTGCCTCCATCCCCGTCTCGGCCACTTCCATTCTTACTAAGAACGGGCATCGTTCTCTGGAATCCAGTACGCGGCATTTATCTGGCAGTATTCGAAGTGCTCTTACAACTCCATTTCTTTGTTGTGGTCGTTCAAAGTCTGAAAGAGCAGAGTTCTGCCTGCTTTCTATTTGTCCTCCGGGCCATCTTACACTTTGTGGTTCCATCACAAAATGAACAGAGTGTTGAATCATATCCTCGCGAATATTGTCTTCCGTCCATTGATGCATTGAATTTTGCGAATAATGATGATGATGATGGTAATGATGTTGTGGTGTATGATATCCATTCAGATCAATCTCCGATTCCACATCGATGCTAATCCGACCTCTCGTCATCATTCGTCTACACAATCTCGCATTCAAGTCTCGTAATCGATCTTGCAGATGAGCTCTACGGTGCACCTGTGGGACATTTCGTAAATCCAAAGATATCTGAGACAATCTGTCCACAAAGTGCATGGAGTCTCCAAAGTGTCGACATCGCAAATCACTCAGCGCCTTTGGCAGTCTTGGCGATGTACCACCAAACGGATTAGTTGTGATACCAAACCCCGGCATAACACCATTCACCATACCCCCGCCATCACTACCTTCATACCTCCTCTCTACTCCAAAGGCGGTTGCCATTTCAGCATCCTGCAGTAAATTAAAGGCACTCGCCTTTTCTGCCCCGATAGTGGCTATAGCCTGCGCGATGTCGGCTTGCACAATAAGGATCAATCGTTTGCCCGTCTGCTGTTTGTGTTCAAACAATGCTTTCCACTTACGACCAACCTCGGCTTCGAGGAGCCAGCATAGTTCAATACCTAATGATGGGTCAATTTGACATCTATGTATCAAGAGAGATCGTAATGAAGAGATGGGATCGGCTGTATTATGAGGGAGTAGGGCGGGTGGTGAGTGCAGGACCGTCGATACGAGTTGGGGTAAGAATGATCTTGTCTCGGAGAGGAGTCGTTGCGCTGCGGTTATTGTGTTTTGAATCTGCTGTGGAGTTTTGTCTCGGAAGACGTCTTTGCTGGGCTTTGAGTTGTCATTCCATCTTTCTTTGAAGAAGTTGTCTTCGTGTTGTTGGTTTTGTCGTTGATTCTGCAGAAACGTTTGTATTTCATTCTGAATAGAATGATCAGCATCTAAATCATATGTATCTTCTGATTTATCTGCATCTGAATGGTCCTCAACGCTAGAATAACTCCGTAAGGCATCATATCTAACAACCTCATCGGCATACATCAGCCGCCTCGCAAACTCTTGCACCGCCTGTAATCGCAGCTCATCCAATCGTTGCAGTCTCTCCGTCGATCCAGGCGGATATGACGTCAGTGCACGTATAATAGATTCTCTATACATTGGTATATTCATATTATCATCCATCCCATTCTCTTGCAATGGTGAATCGTAGAGATGATGTGAATCATTGTTATCTTGATGTGAATCTTCTGCGGGTGGCGGCGGAGGTGGTATCTGCTGCTGCTGTGGATGCTGTCGGCTGTCGAAATACCCCGGAGGACGATAGGGCCATGTTTGTACCTCCGCTTTGTCGTCGACGAGACGACAGAGGAATAACCAGCGGAGGAGGAAATTAGTTGCTTGCACCATTGTTTGGTTCAAATAATGATGTGAGCGTTTGAGCGTGGAGAGTGGAGAGGACGGTCGGCGGTCGGTTGACGTTTGAGACTTTGACCTTTAAGAGTTCAACGTGGAAGTAATCTTGGCGGGAGATGATTTGACTTTCAGTTTTAGTAGGCGTTTATGTATCCACTGCTGTTTAAAATACGTAGCTTTTACCCTCTAAATTACAGCGAACTATCACTCTCTTCCACTAATCTTCATCATTCCTTTCTCGGCAACCGCCATGACACAACATGGACGGCAACTGCCTTTACACACCGCGAAAGCCCAAGTTTTCCAACCCATCCATTGCTCTAGCCACCCCCAATGATGCCGATGACAGTACTAATCTAATATGTGAAATTCCAAACATACTATCCAAACAAGAGGCCATCACCCTCGCCCATTCTCTCGACAAGGGAATGCTGGGGAAAGAGTGGGGGTTAGAGGGCTACGATCGACAGAATCGAGTTCAGCGCTATTCCTCCCAAGACGATGAGGAATCAAAGTTGATGGAAGAATCTTTTGGCTGGTTGTTTGATAGAATTGCTTCGGCGGCGTCACACATACATCAAAGACCCGACGACAAAGGATTATTACTGCAGCATCGTCCATATGAAGTCATTGTCACCGAACATACTCCCTCATCGTGTCGGTCTGTAGTGGATACATTTGAGCAATTCCAATTATGTCCCTGTCTCACAGACAACAAATCATGCTCCTGCTACATTGCACAAGTGACACTCGTCAATAATGCCATTCAGCATATGGAAAAACCGCAAGTTCGTGACTTGGAATGTTGGGATGTGGCATTACCTCCCGAAAATCATTCTGGTCAAATGACTATGGAAATGAATGGAGTTATTATTAAAACAGGGGACAGTTTGTGGAATTGGCGTGGTAGGATTGATGATGTGGAGGAAAAGACTGCATCAGAAGAAAGCAGTGTCGTCCCTTCTTCTGAGTACAGTAGTGACGGGAACAGTGATGGTAATACTATTACCGAAGAAATGAAAAAGTTGGAAGTTGTTGCCACGACGAGTAATAGCAATAAGAAGAAGAAGTATAAATGGTCGCCGGGAACGAAAAAACTCAAGACTTTTAGTAGACGATCGATTATCATTAGCTTTCGTGGAATACATCCATCACCAGATGATGATGACAATGATGAAGAGTTTACTTTAGATCCAAAAGTCTTGGAACAGAAACAGGCACTCGCCAATCGACCTTTGTCGGAATTACTAACAATTATAGTGACCACATCACCCATACGATCAAATCCGTCAACACAAATGCTGGAGCATACATTTGATACTTTCACATTTGCCGGTGAAGAGTTTGCATTTGAATGCAATAAGGTAATTATATGTGATGGTTGTCGTGTTCTCGAGGAAGTTCAGGGCAATAATAATAAGACGGATGCCAGTGCACCCCCCAAAATTAGAATATACGCCAATGGGAAACAAAATCTGCGAAATGGAGTTGCCACCATGGATCAATCCAAAAACTATCAAGAGTTCAAGGCAGCATTGCGCAAGTTATGTGACGATGCCAACAATTCTGAGAATAGTACACGAAGCCCCTTCCGTAATACTCGAGTGGTGGAACTTGAGGAAAGACACGGCTATGGATTTGCGTTAAGGCATGCATTGAGACACTGTGTAGATACTCCATATGTTTGTGTTATTCAACACGATCGAAATTTCATGAGACTTACTCCGATGAGGGAAGTTGTCAAGGCCATTGTTTGTGATCCGAGAATAAAGTATGTTGGGATGAGCATGAAAAGCAATTTGATGTACTACGACATTTTTTGTGGCAAGGTATGTACACAGTTATCTCATTGTTGTTAATTAATACATCAGGCTTCTTTAGTGTTTACTCTAACTTGGCGATTTCATTTCGTATGGCAAGTATGGCAGAAGGGCAATAGATGAGTTCAAAAAAATGATTCTGCGCCCGGCGGAGTTGCGAATTTCAGGTAACATTTACGGTCCCGAGGGAGAATCTGTCAAATCAATGCCTGGATCAGGCAAGATGAATCGAAGCAAAGCAAAACAAAGTCTACGAGAAGGCTACAAGGGTAGTCATCAAAATTTGACTCACTTGGAATGGATTCAGACAAAAGATGATGCAGAATGTCAGGGATGTAGCCAGCTTTCGCTCACGCCGACTTTGTTTTGGTATGACAATACACATGTAGTTGAAACATCACACTATAGTGAGTTCATATTCAATCCCAAGTACAAGATGGTTGCTCGTGGAGGATTTGTTGAAGACAAGCTGAGTCCAGTAATCACTCGTAATGTCGAAAGGCTTGGTTTGAAAAAAGGTCATGCTAAATTTGGCTGTTATTTGCTGGATGATCATAGTGGAGCGGTAAGTCGTAGAATGTCCAACTTCTCTGATAGTGCATGTACTTGAATCTTATTGCTGTTACTCATCTTGGTGAAGGTTTTTACCGGACATTTGGACGGTGGCTCGTATCAGACGGCACATCATTGGTTTAAGAAAGATGATGAAGGAAACAAGGAATAGTCAAATTCACAAGTTCATATAATGAACATGACATGAATGAATAATTTAAGCTGTGACAATTTGGAGACAATAAGTTTGTCTTTTGCCTTCCTTAAACAATGGGAGGTACTTCTGCCTCACTAATGGAAGCTGTCGTCGTGTTTTCCTCCTCGACATGGCCCATTTCAGTACCTTTTGTCTCTGGTAGATTGAAAGCAGAGAATGCTGTTACAACATTAATGGCCAACATGATGCCCCCAACAGATGAAATTGGAATACTCGTCCTAACCAAATATGGGCTCGCAAACGCGCCACACCTACCAAGGGCATTGGCAACGCTGTGCCCAGATGTTCTGATTTCTGTCGAGTATAGTTCTGCCGTAGTTACCCACGTAGAACAAGAACCCGCCATCATACACGCTCTTGCCACAAAAGCAAGTGCTGTTAGGGCAGCCACATTGGTGGATCCAGTTGAAGATAACATTCCCAATGTGAAGACAAAAATGCCACCAATCAAAAAGGACATTACTTGAGAATACACACGGCCAATGGTGTCAATTGTTTGAATAACTACAACCAGTCCAAAGATTTCTGCAGAAGCGCTGATGAATATTGATTTGTAATCGAATTCGGGTGTACCTCCAGATTCAGCCCCATCAACAGCACCAGCATCGAACACTCTTGTAACGGTTTGAACGGTGCCATAGTAGCCGATTGCGTATCCTATCCACGTAATCCATAGAAATATGCTAATTTTTCTCCATTTTTTACTTACAAGGTCTGTAAAGTTTGATGTCTTCTCAACGTGTTCATCTTTCAACTTTACATCAGCCTTGAATACATCATCGGGATTTAAACCATTAGTTGCAGCAGCAGATCGTAAAATTTGCATAGCCTCTTCATCTCTACCAACAGAAATAAGCCAACGTGGACTTTCTGGACAAAGAAATGCACCCAAGATTCCACTCATTACACACGGCAAGGCACAAAGAATAACAAAAAATCGCCAAGAATCGTGCAAAGTCCAATAAGCAAACAGTGGAGTCATCATAGACCCAGCTGTCCAAAAATACTCAATGATGAGAAGATGCTTACCCCTTGCATCAGTCGGGAGAAACTCTGCAAATACATCAAATGGCACTGTGATTCCACCCACCCCAAATCCAACCATAAACCTAATCCCAAGAAGGCTGGCATAATCCGTAGCAAATGCCGTTAATACTCCAAACACACTAATACAAAGACAAGCCAGTAAAAAGGTAGGCCGTCTCCCCCAATGGTCTCCCAAGTGACCAAACGTCAAAGTCCCAACTAGCGACCCGGCAAATACGCAAGCTGTCATACTAGCAGTTTGATTTGGGGTGAGCCCCCATTCCGATTGCAGTGTCAGGGATAAGAAGCTTAGCAGCATAATTTCGGTGGAGTCGGCTGTGAAGCAGAGCCCGGCTGCCCAGAGAACTCGACGTTGGAACCTAATTATTATTGAGAACGAATTCACAAAAGTCGAGCAAGTGAAGTTCATCAGTAGATACAAATAAACTCACTTTCCCATACCAATAGCCTCGATAGCATCGTCAATCTTGATAGTTGCACCCTCTCCGTCTCCATAAAGTGGAGGTTCTACTTCTTGTGTTGGTGCATTATCTGAGGTATCATTATTCGTTTCCATGATGTTATTATGTTGTACTAACAGGTTATCGGGGATATCTTCGAGTAACTGGTAGCCTGCTGCTTCTTGTGCGGTTGTTTCTTCTTCTGCTTTTGATGTGGTCGATCCCATCTACCTTCTCTCGTCTGCCCATGGTCTGCCATTACCTTATTTGCTCCTCTGGCAGTTTTTGGGTGAGTTGAAAATTTGTGGCAACTCCTTTGGCGTGTTTTTGCCTTTTTCGGTACTTCAACTCAATAAGGCTTTCCCTCATATGACATTATTCTCGTTTTCTTCAGATGAATCACATAGATGTTTCTTATGGAAGGGTAAGCCTTATTTTCACTGCTCAGAGGTTTGAATTGAGGGAATCAGGAATTTTTTGTCCCCAACGCTCTTCCCCCGATTCCCGACAAAAAAAATAATGATGTGTGTGATGTGGGTCCTGCATTCCAGCAAAGAGCTAATCATGACCAAGATGACAAAAGCCGAGAAAACAACAGAAACGAACCAACAACGACCTCTTCAAGACGATATGCGATTCACCTAAAAGTTTACCAGTACCTGCCGCTGAATTGGTGCTCTCATATCACTCATAAGAAGGACGTCAGCAATACATCAGCGAGTAGATATCAATAAGGGCTATCATCTATCATCTCAAATACATAAAACATTCATCTTCGTGCACATGAGGTTTTTCAGTGGTAAGAAGACACGGGATGCAAAGAAACAACAACAGCAGCAGCAGCAGCAGCATATCCAGGAAAAGACCGCACATGTAGATAAAGTTGTCAAAACTCAACAGTCTCATTATAATCACAATGCTGCTCCTAGTCAGAGAAAGCCTGCTTTGAAGCAGCCAGGTCAACAGAGATACACACACTCGCCGCCCCCAGCAGCTGCATCAATACAACAACAATATTCACTAGCAACAGTGCCAGAGTATCCAAAGAAACGGGCTCAGGTTTTGTCGCCTTCCAATAATCGATCTCCACATGTACAAACAAAAGCTCCCGTTCTGGATAGACAATACCAACAAAAGAAGGCTTCTCAAGATACAAGACATGTCCAGATAAAAAGTGTGAAGACTGCACATGTAACGAATTCGGGTGATACAAGAACTGAGAGTTACCCAGTAGCGAAACCAACACGGCCTCAATCTATTTTACATCATGGTACACACCAAGTCCCAGCGACTACCCAAACCAATTATACCATGGACGGAGAACAGCCGAATAACGAAGCCCAACCTAAAACCAACCGTGTACATTTTCTATCCTGTAACTCATCCGTGACATCGGCATCCAGTGCCTCAGAGGTACATCTCATGGCTGGGCCGGGCAGTGTCGCATCCTCCTCCGCCATGTCCAGCAGTAAAGATGCCGAGAATGTATTCGATAGAGTGTTGCATTCCGTCATGACTGAAGAAGAAGACCGATTGAAAGCCATGGGTATGGGTGGTGCACCGCCGCCCAAAGCGTTGAGTCCTGCCATGTATTATAAAACGACGCAGAGTTCGGGTATGTATTTTAGAGGGGGGCATAATCGTTCGGTCAGTCAGAGTAGTGATGAAGTGTCTCAGTCTTTGTCTCCGAGGGCTAATAAGGTGCCAGTGAAGCCAACGATTGCTGATGCCGCGGGTCGTTTGATTGATGTGGATACTGGAATGGAAATTTGTGATTTGGGTAGAGGTGTGGAATGCGAATATCACCATTTGAATGATGATGGCATTGATGCACAGAAGTACAAGATTCTGTTGTCGCAGGTATCTAGCAATGTTAATGACTCAACTACAACAATAGATTCAGAATGTGCTTTGAATGGAAGCATGAATATTATGGGTGAATTTTAAGAAGATTCTAATGATCGAACGAATTCAGGTAATTGAAATCGTAGCACAAGTTTAAGAAGTGCTCACCTGTAGTTATGATAGGCTCAATAAAAAATAGTAGTAGGGAAAAATTTCATCTGGCATTGTTAAGTAAATGTTTGACTATTAAGCGGTATGGATTGAAAGCTTGAGTGCAAATCACATGCTTCTGCTGAGCTGCATAATTGCTTCTTCTTTTACCGCTTCTGATCTCTTGGAGACCTTGATTGCCTCTGAAGCGGCAATCCCCCCGATACCTCCCACCATTTGGTTATAGCGGTCTCTAAAACCCGATTTCTCGAGCAATGACCGTAAGGCAAAGTAATACTTGGCATACAGGCTGGGTACACATGTGAATAATATATAATGAAATAGGTAAGATTATGTGACAAATACATGTATTATGGAAAACAAAGAATGTCAAAAAAACTCACGTGCTGGAAATGTAAAGATCCCATTTGATGGACTTGAGAAATTGAACTTCAAGGCGATTGATTGCTTCGATCGAGAATTGTGGGTAGACACTAGCAAACTCAATATTCCATGAACTGAGATCCTGCCAAACTTTGGACGCAAGCAACAGTCCACACATAAAAATGGGCCTCCAAGTTCTCGCCACCAAGGGGACCTTGGCCACCTCCATCAGTTTCTCGACGTAAATTAAGCATACGATTGAACATTCTGATGATAGCTGAACCTTCTTGAACAGTTGATGAGCAAAATCGTAAATCTCGTCCGTCGTGGGCGTCCGATAATCAACACGAATTTTCCTCATACTGTACACAACTCCAGGACATGCCATGGGTACTCTGACCATAGAACACTTGTATCGTGGGGTAGCAAACCTCTCTTCACTGAATGTATCCCTCATGGACGATTTGAACAGCCCAGTATCATCTTCCCCACGGATACCCGTCTGAAATCTATGTTCAATCTTTACAATGTGTTGATGAATAATAATCGCCACTCTCCTCAGTGCATCACGGAAATTTGGACGCTGAATTGTCCCCATGGTTGATGACATCTTATCCACAGATTCACGTTCCTGAGCCGGTTTATATTTGATTGGGCCCTTCCCCATTCGAGGCGTGTAAGCATCCCCAGTTGGACGAAAGACCCCTACTTTCTTTTCTTTCCTTTCGCGGCGTCTACGTCTTCTGGGTCTGTCCCCTTCGACAATGGTGACTCTATTATCTGATTTATCTCTACGCGTGGATTCTTCTACAGTATTGCCGTCACTTACATCGCCAGATGATCGTGATCGAATAGTTTTTTTTAATGAAGATTCCAAGTTGGTATGTCTCGATTTCTCGCCCCTGTCATTTGTTGTTGTTGTATCCTGACTTGAAGCTGCACCAAAGTGGAGATTGGAATCAAGAGTATGAGTGGATGCTGACGCGCTATCATGTGACCGAGATGATTTCAGAGGTTTTATCTCCGAGGGAATTACGGGGAAAGCGTTATCTCGTTTTGAAAAGGCTTTTGCGTAAAGCTTGTTGTTGTCAAAACTTCCTTCATTGTATCGTTCCAGGGAGTTTATTGCACTATAAAGGTGGACAGGTTGTTGCTTGGGTCGTTGTTTCTCATGACAAGGTATTGGTTCTGACTTTTTAATTAACTGGTCAGTGACGATTAGTGGAGAATTCGCTCCTTCATTCTTCTTACAAGATGATCCCGATGACGAATCGAGATGGGGCAGTTGGTCTGGAATATCATGTTGAGGCCTTCGTCCACTTATGGATAATTGAGATAACTTCTGTGGCGGAGAGAAGCTTGTGGCTACTATAGCCTTCCCAAGATCATAAGGCGGTGTGTGTTGAGTTAGCGCACTATTATATCTGTTTGGCCCAGATACTGGAGAAGCTGTGTTCGAGTTAGACGGTGCCTCGTCATCGTTAAATCCGAACATCCCCTGTTCTTGTGGTGTTGGAGTTGCATTTGCCTGGAGCGAACACGGAGACATATTCCAGGGAAGAGGAGCCCCTTGCTCTGCGTTTACTTCACCAGAAGACGGTGATGCGCCCAATGAACTATCTAATGAACTAAAGGGCAGTTCAGAATCGATGCCTGCGAAGCTTAGCCTCACCCCCATAAGATGTGGGATAGAGGATGCTGCAGATGGTCTTCGCAGATGAGCTGGGAGGTATTGATTTTGTTCTTTTGAAGATAAACGTCGCATTGGCCTTGCTTTATTGTCATTTGCGTCGCCGGTTTTTTCTTTCTCGTTGTTTGCATCCCCACTGGAAGACATCGTCGGTGCATTAACATTGTCTGTCGTGTCAGATTCATCCCGATGAACCTCATGATGGTCTACGTGCTTAAAGGAACCCACATCATGGTTCTTTGCACAATCAACAGCGTCCATCTTGATCTCATCGTTCATTACCGGATGAACCTTAGCATTCGCTGCTTTGAATGGAATCACGTTACCCTTCGGATCAATGGGTGTGTTTTTTATATGCATGCCGTGATAAGTATTGATGAGCCGTATACTTCTGGTGAAGACTTTGCTAGGCTCGGCTCTCTTCGTTTGGTTCTAACGACTGCTGCCATCTTGCACTCTTTGCTGAATCATACTACACCAAAGATTCATTGAGAATGCACGTGTTAGTGAAGTCGTGTGGTTGTGATGGTTGGTGTTGAACGTTGAATGGGACGAGGAGGTGTAGGTGGTACCAGGTGGTACCATACCTTACCATACCATAATAGAGTGTAGGTACCAGGTAGGGGTGGAATGGAGTGGAGTGGCTGGGAGGGTGGGGGCTGGGGGGCAGGTTGCATTTGCGTTCCAGATCTATTTTGGGGGCAAAGATGAGAATATAACGTGACGCTTAATGATGTGAAAAGATATATGCCCCCTAAATATCACGACAGCTGTCCGATCAGCTGTTAGCGCCCACGGACAGAAATCACTGTCGACCGCGGGCACTCCTTCCTACCTCTGCTGGGCATGCATTTTCTTCGTGTTTTTTTTCTTTTTTTTTATTCGTCATCGACGGCAATTTGGCACGACGACCATCAATCGCCCATCTATCATCTCATAATATCATCATATCTCAATTATTTCCATCCATCATGTCGTCTACATCAATACCAAGTACTAAACCAACACAATCACCTGCTGCACAAGCGGCATCACTTCCAAAGTCAGTAATCTTTGCTACAAGTGGAATTGGTGGAATGGCCGGATGGTGCATTGTGCATCCTGCCAACACTGCTGCCGGTACGTTGATGGTCTGTACATTGTATGAATGAAATAGCGCAGGCTAACATATTGGGATTATTTGTGTGTATGTAGTCCGAATGAATCTGGCCAGTATGCAGGGAAAGCAAACTTCCGTCATGGGCATCATACGCGAACAGGGTTTTATGAGTCTCTACGATGGTTTGGGTGCAGGTGTGATGCGTCAGGTGTTTTATGCCTCATCGAGGCTTGGATTGTTTGACACCTGTCGCGACTTGTTGCATGAGTATAGGGGCAAGACGGATTTTGCCGGACGGTGAGTACAATAAAAGATTGCACTTACTTATTGCATATTGCAAGGGCATTGTATTGTTTGCGGTTCGTTTACACATTAAACATATTATTTTCGCTCCAGTGTTATAGTAGGAGCAGCCACGGGTGCAACAGCTGCAGCAATCTCCTGTCCCATGGAAGTTGCTACCGTACGCATGTCAAATGACGCCACATTGCCCCCCGAGGAACGACGTAATTACAAAGGTTTGAGCGATGTAGTCAAAAGAATTTACACAGAAGAGGGACTCACGGCCTTTTGGAGAGGTGTTGTCCCCTTTGCTCAACGTGCGGCATTAGTGGGTGTGTTTCAAGTGGCGACTCTAGATCAATTCAAAGAGCTGTATGCATCATGGTTGGGACAAAAGAAAGGCTCGTTGGGTAATGTATTTTGCTCTGCAATGTCTTCTGGTTTGATATATTCGCTTGCGACTATGCCCCTCGAAGCATCAAAGAATAGGATGGCGAGTCAAAAGCCAGACTCAACAACAGGAAAGCTTCTGTATAAGTCAACATTGCAAACTATGAAGACTGTATCTGCAAATGAAGGTTTCTTGGCGTTGTATAACGGCTTCCTGCCGTATTACATTCGATGTGGAGGTCACACTGTTGCAATGTTCATTTTTGTGCAAATCATGAGGGATTATTATTCTGGAATTACTCATCAATAAACTGCCATGAAACAGATCTAGGTTTTGAAGAAGATATACCGGTTCAAGCTAGAGATTCGAAATTAGTTGATATCTCAATCTTTCTGAAGCTAATAACCTAAACATTACCACTGTCATGCCTGCTAATGTTGCTTTATCGAATGATGAGGAGATAACATCTGAGGATTGTCTGATAAATAATAATCAGCCGTGGGGCTCCAATAGACGCAAGTAGACTACAAAGAGTGTACTTTAAGTTTGTTTAAGTACACATCATACGACTCACAACCAGACCCCACACGACACACGACCCCCACACGCACGCTCGCCGAACGACGAGAGCAGAAAACAAACAACAACCATGGCGTCCCTCTACCTCCCAGCCCCCACACGCCGCCAAACAGACAAGCTCAACAACAACCCCGACAGCAGCAGCACTTCCCTATCAACAAGCATCACCTCCCATCGACCCACCGCACCCAAAAAGACGGCAACATCATCCCCCACCAAAAAGGTCCCCTCCTACACCGCTCGCTGCGACAGTGCATTAGCCTTCTCGAAACTCCCCCCAGAACAACGTCGTGATCCCTCGGCCAAATCCAAACTATTCGTTCCCCGCAGCACAGCCGACTTTGATGACGGGGGAAGCTTTCCCGAAATTCATGTGGCGCAATATCCACGACACATGGGCAATCCCCATTTGAGCGGCGGCGGATCGTCGTCGAATACCAATTCGCGTGCCATCGTTTCACGCGACGTCCTATCCGCCACGGTCGATTCCACCGGTAAAGTGTCCTACGACGCCATCGTAACGGGGGGCACGAATTCCAATAAAAAAGTGTACGCCAAACACTCCGATTTACGGGGATGTCACCCCACAGAATCCGAAGTGGCCCTGCCCTCCGAGGAGGAAACGCTGTCCACGGCCGAACGAACGCAACGCGCTTTAAACTCGTTGCTTAGCGTCAAGGTCTCCTCCGCCAAACCCACCGGTGATGCTATTACCGCGGCACAAAACACGGCATCGGCTCATGAACGTACTCAATTCATAAAATACACACCGCACGAATCGGCACCGGGCTACAATCCCAACGCCTCCCAACGCGTCATTCGAATGGTCCCGCTACAAACCGACCCCATGATGCCACCCAAACACATGGCACGCAAGGCTCCCCGGGGACCCGCCGAAGATCCCGTCCCCGTATTACACGCCCCTCCCGAGAAATTAACCAAGGAAGAACGCGAGGCGTGGAATATCCCCGCCTGTATTTCCAATTGGAAGAATACGCGGGGGTACACTATCCCCCTTGATAAGCGGTTGGCCGCCGATGGGAGGGGATTACGTGATGATGCCACTATTAGTAGTAACTTTGCGGTGTTGAGTGAAAGTTTGTATGTGGCGGAACGTCAGGCTAGGGAGGAGGTTAGGACGAGAGCCGCGGTGCAGAAGAAGTTGGTTATGAGAGAACGAGAGGAGAGGGAGGATGAATTGAGAGAATTGGCTTCCAAGGCTAGGTTGGAGCGCGGTGGTGGTGGAATTGTTGCTAACGCCGCTGCTGCTGCTCCTGCTACCGCAGCTCCTGTGACGGCGGCCAATGGTGCAGCTAACGATAGAAGTCAAATAATACACGACGATCAAGATGACGAATCGGTAGAAAGCGTAACACAACAACAAAACAATCATCAATCCGAGGAAGAACGGATGCGACGCGATCGTTTACGCGAAGAAAGACGCCGCGAACGCGAAAAAGAATACCGTCTCGAACGAGCCGGCAAATCATCCGAATTGGATGCCACCGACGAAGAACTTGCCGCTAAAAAACGTCGTCTCGAAAATGATCGTGACGTCTCTGAAAAGATTGCATTGGGAACACACGTTGGCACTACTGGAGGTGACGGTGTCGATTCACGATTGTATTCTCAAAATGCTGGATTAGATGCTGGTTTTGGTGCCGAGGATGAATACAATGCCTACAGTCGACCCATGTTTGATCGTGAGGGTGTGACTAGTTCGAGTATTTATAGACCGACGAGAGGTGAGGAGGCAATGGATGCGGATGAGCAGTATAATCGATTGAAGAGTGGGGCTACGGGTAAATTTGTACCTGACAAAGGATTTGGAGGAGCGGAGGGGGGCGCGGTTCAAGGTGGGGCTAGTAGAAATGCTCCCGTTCAATTTGAGAAAGCAAAATGAATTGTCCCCAGTGAGCTATATTACTATTCAAGTTTAATTGAGCTACTTTCACTTGTAATATTTAAACCAGTGTTGATTTTATAATTTGTTCGCTTAGCTAAGTTATGGGTAGAATTTGTCATAGTACCCTGTGGTAGTAGTATCGCAATTCAGAAAATGTTCAAATAACCTCGAGCAATACATCATACAATTTCAAACTCACCATTTCTTGAGAAACCTCCATCAACAGAAATGACTTGACCAGTGATATATCCAGCTGCAGGCGTACATAAAAAAGCCACCAATGACGCCACTTCTTCTGGATCTCCCACTCTTCCTAAAGGAGTTCTCTCTAGGACAGAACTTGAAATGATGTGACCCAGTTAATTAGCAAATATGTTTGCCAGCTAGAATACTATATGCAAATGCAATAAAAAGAATTAGTGTAAGAAAACTCACGCCTTGTATGCCTCATCCTTAAGAACCTGTTGAGCCAAAGGAGTATTAATATACCAAGGAGTGACGCAATTAATTCTAATCCCATCAAGTCCCCATTCACAAGCCAAATTTCCAGTTAATTGATTCATGGCAGCCTTTGTCATTGCGTAGATGGAACCACTTTTAATACAAGTCACTGCCGCAACCGATCCAATATTGACAATAGACGAGGTTTCTTCTCCCGTAGAGGATCGTTTCAAGTAAGGATAACATGTCTTGGACAATTCAAAAACACTCTCTAAATTTGTCTTTAGCAAAAACTCAAAATCCTCTGCAGTGTAATCCTTGGTCTTTTTCCGAATGTTAGTCCCAACATTATTGATTAATACATCGAGCTTACCACCGAATCGAGTTTCAATCTCTCGCCTCAGTATCTCCCTTCCTTCGGGGGTCGATACATCGGCGACTACGCCATGTACATCAAGACCGTGTTGATCCCTCCATTCGTGTAGTCTATCGGTTAGTTCGTTCTGATTACGCGAGCAGGTTAAGACTGTGCATCCTAGTGATGATAGTTGAGTGACTATGGCAGAACCGATGCCTTTAGTGCCACCAGTTACGACGGCAGTCTTGGACTTTAATTGCTATTTGTCTGAATTGGTTAGAGACAACATGAAATGATCACAACACGAATAAATTTCAATACAAAATCAAACTCACCCAGAAACCGGCTGGTGGCGGTGGAACCACGCTGTTTTCACTTCCAGCCGCAACACTGCAGATACAAAGCAGAATGAGAGAGAGGAAGCCAGGACTGAACCTAACTGTGGTTTGAAACAACATCATGGTTTAACTAGCTTGATGTGTATGATGAATAATGCTGGCCGCTAGTTGGGGTTGGGGTTGGGGGCGGGGGCGCCTGCGTCATAGAGAGTGTTTGCTGCAAGATGTTTTCTTTTGATTTACCAATATTTCAATTCCCAAAAGATCTTACTTGTTACTACGAGATCAGTACTATTCCCACGCAGATTCTACAGAGTCACAAAACACTTTTGATACCAAGCAACATCAGCCGAAGTCCCTTCACCGCAACGAATTACTAATAAAAGAATACAACCATGCAGATCTTCGTCAAGACCCTAACGGGCAAAACAATCACCCTCGATGTTGAGCCATCGGACACCATCGACAATGTCAAGACCAAAATCCAAGACAAGGAGGGCATCCCCCCAGACCAACAACGTCTCATCTTCGCCGGGAAACAGCTCGAGGATGGCCGTACACTAAGCGACTACAACATTCAAAAGGAATCGACGCTGCATTTGGTCCTACGTCTGCGTGGTGGGGTGTATGACCCCTCGTTGGCCTTGTTGGCCAAGAAGTTTAATTGCGAGAAGTCAATTTGCCGTAAGTGTTATGCCAGGCTTCCGCCTAAGGCCACTAATTGTAGGAAGAGGAAGTGTGGACATTCGAGCCAGCTTCGCCCCAAGAAGAAGCTCAAATAAGCGTATTATAGATTGTGGTGGTCTTTTGGGGTGGTTGAAGATTTTATTCTAGGCGGATTCTCGTCGTGATGTTGGTTTGAAGAGCGGTGGATTTTAGGCTGTTAATCAGGAGCACTGCTACTATGATGCATCCTACTCCCCACGAATTCGAATTCTCTGATTGACATCCGCTCATTGTGACATTAAATTAAGTGACCACATACATAAATGCAAAAGCCTGGGTTGCCCACACCAAGATGATTTGTTTAGATTCTTTTCATCTGACTACTATGAAACAAATAGGGGGTCTCCATTTTACAAATGTAATACAGACAATTACCTCGTTGTCTTTAGGTTGACTTCACGTTATCTTGGACGAATGGAATCCGTCTTCGAAAGTTAGATTCTGATTATTGCACTGACATTTGTTATCAGCGCCATCTTCTGATGTCAAGAGGTTACTCTCTAGCAGATGAAACATTACTTATTTGATGTGTAATCCCACACCTGGCCATCAGAATATTCAAAGAAGTGTTAAATAGCAGATAACAATGATTTTGTATTCAGCTTATCATGGAGGAACCAATTATGGTAATTTCTGAGTTCTGACTGGCATGGGCGAGTCAACTACCTACCATATCATGAACATTATGTATAATTATGGAAGCTATGTAGGATGTAGGTAGTTATGGTTGTGGAGTTTAGGCTCAATTAGTTTGACTCTATTATGCTAGCATAAGTCGAGGCTTCTTTTTGCATTGTTAACCGATTCATCTCGGATATCATGACATAAATCAAGTCTTAACCTACTTCACCAGGGAGACGTCCATAGCAGGAAACTCCTCTTCCGGGATTATGTAGACCGCAAAATGCAACAGGAATGGTCTTTTCCGAGTTTGGCAACGTCACTAACTGCAATGTGTACTCTTTGCAGAGCTTCTCATCAGCTCGAATTGTTGTATCATCTTCTTTTTCATCCTCGGACTTTTTTTCTTCGTCAATCTGCTCAATGCTGAGACGAGTCTTTCGACTTGATACAGCCAAGTTTTGATCAGACATGTCTACTTTCGATGCAAGAAGAGCACACATTGGATGGAAAGCGATATAGCAGCCTGGAGCAGCACACTTTGTTAGACCGGTGCAGTGAGATTTCCCTTTCTTCTGGCCACTACCGCCGCAGATTGCACAAGCACTTGACGAAACCTTGGAATGCTTCTGAAATGGGTGGTTCGCCAGCTCTTTGTTCTCGGGTGTTTCCGCATTCGACCATACACGGCACACTTCATGAGCCCATATCTGGGAGTTTTCTGGTCCCAACAATGACATGGCTCCTCCTCTGTGAGGACAAAGAGTACATCTAGGACCTGGTGCATTTTTTGAATCTCCATTCGTTGCAGTTAAATGTTCTTCTTTTGATTGTTCTTGTACCATATCGACAGTGAACCTTGACGGGAGCCTGGATTTTCTCCTTGTCTTGTCTGTATATTTAGAGCACACAGCACATTGCCACTGTTCATGCTGGCCGTCGAGACTATCACCTGATACCCCATTGATTACATTTGAATGGGGTGTAATTTGTCCCTTATCGAGACAGCAATTACGATGTACGAGCAGACCACAAGTTGAGCACTTGCATACACCATCAAGACCTTGACCTTCATCACTCCAACACACGGAACATTTTATGGCTGAATCTGATTTAGATGCATCACATAGAAACTTATGCACAGACGTAGCAGCCAGCTTTCCAGAAGATACACAGACATGGTGTAGTACACCACCATCAAGTGGCAGCATAGCAAAACGAGGTAGAGCGTAGTTGTTGATACTTAGTGATGCCATTGCTTGAATATCGTTTTGCTTCGCCTTTCTATACATGTTGAACTTAACTAGTAATGAAATGATTTCATTGTGATCTATCTGATTTGAGGACGTCGATGTAACATTTAGATACACTTTGGCTCCATTCGAAGTTGATCTTGTCAGCAGTCGCTTCTCTTGTACTGATTGTACTTTACCATCTCGATCCAAGCTGAAGGCAAGTGCATCGTTGAGATCTGTATCAGTGCGAAATTCGGGAACTTGAATGGAGTGCCGTTTCTCCGTTTGGTTCTCTGATAATCTGGTTGAATGCTTACGTTTCCTCGAATTGGCATTGACAGCTACTTCTTGTGAAGCATCTTCTATGGCTTCTTCCAGTAAGACTCTTCCTTTCAATCGTACACAAACTTTTACATCTCGGGGTCTGGCAATCTGATCAATTCGTCGACCAGA
Source organism: Cyclotella choctawhatcheeana (assembly GCA_036939855.1). Lineage (NCBI taxonomy): Eukaryota > Bacillariophyta > Thalassiosirophyceae > Thalassiosirales > Thalassiosiraceae > Cyclotella > Cyclotella choctawhatcheeana. Next base: position 39,782 of record JALLPH010000028.1, read on the forward strand.
TATTAAAGAGTTGTATGCCACTTGATTCTGAGTGGATAATGAATACGGCTCTTCTCCCTGAATGACATTTGACCAAACAAGACGGGTACGTCCAGCAGTCACTCTTTTGGACTTGCTTGAGGAATCCTTCTTAAGATTCAGAATCTTGTCGGTGAATCTGCAATCATACGACCCCAGCCTTTGTCTTTCTTTCTCAGCTTGCTCCAATGAAGTGGAAATTCCAATCTGCACCTCCTCTGGTAGAATAGCATTACAAAGCATTGGCCTGACCACCCTTTGCTTACTCTTGTCGGAGCTCATGGACCCAAGTAGAATGGGAAATGGAAATATTGACCTTCTGCTACTCACCCCTTCGACTTTTGTTGATATGTTCCACTTTCTTATACACGCCAAGGAGAAATCGCGTTCTTGTTTTGCTCTAGTTTTGTTGGCTCTGATGAACGCATCCTCTGCAGGTGCTTCGGATGTCTTGGTATTAGATTCGTTTAGAGTACCATGGATCTTGGCGGAATCACCACCATTGTGATTCTTCTTCCTCCAAGTATAGGGGAGATGAGAGAGGGCTTCTGCATTGTATTGACTCTCTTTGCTGAGCCGCTCATTCCATTCCTGAGGAGTTAACTTGCTGCAAGCTGTCGATGAAGGAAGAGGCATTTGTACACTCAATTCTAAAACGCCTGGGTCTTGACTGCGTCTTGCGACTGCAATAGAATTCGATTCTACAGATAGTGATCCAGCTTCCATAGTTGACAGTCTCAGACCGTAGTGACCTCGTGATTGTCCGTTTTCAAATCTACCTTGGCCAAGTGGGCCATTGAAGTCGCCAAACGGAGCAGTGAGATAGTCATCACAATGAGTTGTCTGGATGAAAAGAAGTAAATGTAGTTAGACGTAGCCAAGAGAAACCATTGGACGAGAATGTCTGATTGTCTTACAGCATGAAGATCATCAATATCTCGAGGCATGGCCTTTCGGGCTTTGTTTGGCAACCGCACACCTTGACGCCACGGAAAGCTCAACGGCATCAGGTAGTTTTCGTTGATTTGATTAGCGTCCACTCCAATGGCTTGTTGGTAAGCTTGATCATCCAGACGTGCCAAAAGTTGAACAGCAACGTCCTGGCTAGATATACGAATATCTGATTTGCGGTTCGGCGTGTGGTCTTGATCCATTGGCTCTGGGGTAGTTTCTCGAGAAGATGACTGCTGAGAGAAAACGTCAAATGAAATATGAATTGAGAATTAAACGTCCAGTGAACAGCAACAAGAGAAACATCAAAGAAATCTAAGAGCGTTAATGGAATTGAGAGGCCTCCCTCGTCAGAGATTGCTTACCTTATTCATTTTCCCCATCATCTGATTTGAATCTTGTTTGCTGTTTCTATCAGACATCGTACTCAACTCGTGAGCAATCCGACAACAACTTATAACTTATCTGTGCACCTACAGGGACGGTGAGCCACAACTCACTTCACTCTATTTGAAGAGTATTTGTCAACTGAGCGTGAAGTGGGTTCACTTCGTGGGTTCTCAATACAGATATCAATAATTTATACGCCTGTGTGTACCTAAGCGTGAAAATCGCTTTCTCTATAAAGCTCATAAGCCAACAGGGGCTCTTGAAAAGTTATTTGACTTCTTCTTTGCCCCAATATCATCTAGATATGCGCCCAAATGAATCAGTATGAGAGGCTGAAGTTCAAAGGGAGGCTTTAGTACAGCAGCTCGTTGAAACTCTGCCCTCAGGATCCCCCTTTAGATCCCCCCCTCAAAATCAGAATCCCTCCGGCTGAAAAAAACCAGATCAAAGTAATATCAAATGATCCCACAAATATACCAGCGTAAACCAATGAATATTGGTGAACAATCAGGTGGTTCTGTGGCGGTTTGGCCTCCGGTTTGGGCTGGTGTAGCTGCAGAGGTGCCAAATCTATTTCAGCTCGGCCAAAGGCCAAAAGGAAAAATTATGAAGAAATCAGTAGGTAACCTGTATCAGTAACCTCTCTAATAAAAACGTAAACGAAATCCAAGATCTATCAGCAGCTAGCCTCATCATTAACAAACAATGCAATGCAAGCTCCTTTTGACACATTTTACAAGAGAGGAGAAGGTAGAGTGATCAGCCTCTTCATGACGAAACAATTCTATTAGCAAAATAAAAAATAATTATTTTCTATCCAACCTATCTACATCATCAATGGCTGTTTGGACACCCTCAACCACAACAAAATGAAGTATCAAGTTGCATGCATTATCATTACATTATTAGTGATACGTTAGAAATGCTGATTATCTAGTGATTTTCTCTTAAGCCTCGACATCATGCTTGGTTATGAAGAGCTGCCAGCCGGATGCGTCGTTTGTTTTAGAGGAGCTCCCGCTGTCATTTTGCCGCACAGCCTGAGTTCCCCACCCTTTGCTAGCGAGAATTTGGAGAGTATTCTCCACGCCTTTGACGATTGGGAAACCAGCGTGTTCTCCGTGAACCTGCTTGGACATACTCACTGTTGCTGTGAGGGAATTCATATCTACGTTCTCATACTTGATGGCATCCAGTAATATGCCACCGTCATGCCCTGTGATCAAAACACTTGGCGGTAAGTCCATTTGATTGCACCCTCCGGCAGACGTCTCTGCTCTTTTATCCCCTGCCATACAGAATAGTTCCATCGGTTCCGAGTTTATAACTATCACAGCGGCAGCCTGCCTTTTGATATGTTGATTTAAGGTCTTTTCCGTGAAATTGCATTGACCTCTCTCCACCATCTGGACATTGAAGGCGTTATTATGCAAACAAAAGTTGTTTGCGTTTATTTCACTGTCTTTACTTGGGGGGCTGCATCCCACTGAATCGTCTGAATGTTTTATGAGGAAATGTGTGAGTAGAAATGATTGGATCTCGATCTTACGTTGTGAAACGCTGTGAAAAGAAGAAGTGACTAAGTAACCCACCTTTGGGAGGTGTCACTAGAGGACCTGTTACTGACACGCCACCACTCTGGATGACTTTTTCTATATGTGCGGCACCAAAGAACCCAGGGCTGCATGGGAAACGAGCAAAGATTCTGTCATCCTTGTGGACGGTAACTTCACACGTGTATGAATTACTATTCATGTCGGCAACAACAACACGTTTTTTGGGCAAATCGTAATCAATTATTGCACTTCTGTCGCTGTCGGGATCCATTGACTCTCCTGGAGTATCTGGTATTGGGTCTTTTGGGTCTTTCAGTAGCTTCTTCAAGGTCTCCGACTTTAATAGTTTTGTCAGTTGGGATGGATTGTCACTTTTTGTGCTGAAAAAGGTGGATATACTATGCTCTGCCGGAGTTGTCAATGAGACTAAAATCGCAAGACCGCCCGAAGTGATTTCATTGCTAAACATTGATACCTCTAGCAGTTCACCAGTACTAACATGTCTTATGGCAAAACCATCTCCATTACTGAATGAAGCGACGTCGAATAAGCCTAAATTTCCTCCCATGTCGTACCTTATTGCTCCAGGGATGGTGACAGACGAGGTGGCAGCCGTGCTTGTGAACTTGCTTTTACTTCTATTGTCATTTTCGGGTGTTTTCGATTGAGCTTCTTTGATAGGGCATGTACTTCCAATGTCAATGCCATCGGGGTAATAATCGGTTCCGTAATACAGTGCTGAAAACAATGCAGTTTGTAATCGAGGGTCTCGAGAGTATTCAAAGTCAGATGCGGATGCCATGTGAGCAACATTATATTCGATTGTGTGGCCGTGCAGAGCAAGAGGCCATACTAGACGAGGATGGTGATAATTTGGACACTTGGCTCCGATGTTACTGCTGCTTCCTCTGATGGGAAGGTTTTGGTGTGCGTAGTTTACATTTGACACTTCAGACGAGTAGATGCCATATTGCTGTGTCGAATTTTCAGGGAGCTCAATGCGAAACAGAGGCCCTTTTTGTGACCCAAATGATTCGTGAAAATCACTGTCTCGTGCAATTGATACGTTCTTCGCTAATTCGAGATCATTGAGAAGAATTTCAGGCAACTCTTTGGTACTGTTAAGTGAGCAGTTTCCTTTAATCATACAGTGTTCATTGGCTGATGTCTTGTTCATCGATAGCTGGAGTTGTTCCTTTAGTAGCACTCGTATATTGTCCATGTGAACTTGAAGATCGCCATCATTTTCCTGGTTTTCGTTCGAGTAACCAAACTGCTGTTCGGTCATCTTTGGAACGTTGTGAATTGGGTGAGCCTCTGTTGTAAAAATCCATTCACGGTCAGTGTCTTGATGTAATATGTTGTCATCCGAGTCAAAAAGTAAATACAAATACTTGATGGTTTCGCTTAGAAAAAAGCTCGGCATTTCATTGTGATGATTGATGTTGAGCTTAGCTTGCTCTGTTTTTGGATTGTCGCTCAAGCCGTTGACAAAGTCGAGACTTCCTGTTGTTTTGTGAGAGACTTTATTCACAGTAGCAAAACCGCAAGAAGTCCAAGAGAGCCTGTTGACGGCATGGAGAGCAAAATCTGCTGCATATAGCCATGAACTGGTTGTATGTTGAGGTGCAGAGCTACCAGAGCATGGTCCATTACTTGACCCATATAGACCAATGGAGGCAAGATGCAAAAAGTAAGCACTCTCCAGTAGCTCTGGGCGCAGCGGGTGTATATCTCCTCCATTTTCAGCACGCCAATGGACCCAATCGAACCTTTCGGGGAGTAAACCGAGAAATTCTAAGAAAAGATTTGAGATATGGAAAAAGTGTTGACCTTAGCAAGAATGAGCATAATACAACCACATGATGTAACATACTCACCTCGAACGAGAAAGAAGCTACTGAGTGTTTTTGCTGCTGGTGAAAGCTCGCCAAGGAGAATCTGCATGCCCGGCTGAGATTTGGAAGTGCAGTTGGGACAAGGATGAGAAGCAGCACGCTGATAACTAGACATCTGTACTATGTCACTCACATAGAAGGCCATAAGTGATTCAAATACTTGTCTCACGTTACCTCTCAATCCAGTGCTCATATCCACATCAACATACCAGTCACCTATTCTACTGTTGTTGAAAACACCCACATACGCGGCAATGAACATAATCCAGAAGTCAGTATCATCAGGAAAGAGAATGTAATGCTGAAGGCATTCATCATACAACAGATATGTCAGTGTAAAGAATAAAAATGATGCCAATGAAAACAAACAAAGGATCCACACCATACCTACCTTCACCAGGTATTCGTAAAAGGAATCTGAGTTGCTTCCAATACCGCTCAATGTCTCCGTCCATTTACCGCTTTTGACATCAATGTGCTGTGCAAAAGTTATACAAATGGTCAATAACACATTTCGTTTCTAGTATTGGGTACTGTGAAAATCAAACACACAATCTCACCTTGCCAAATAAATCTAGAGGGCGGGTTCTTTTGAGCCAAAGTGAACGAGTTGCACGCTTTGCTGCCAATCCAAATGATGGGTCACCAGTAAGCCTAGATAGTAACTCAAATTCAAGAGTAAGGGTCCCTGCTCCTGCCAATGAAGCAATCGCCGTTTCACCTGATGTTAAAGTCAAGATTAAACAAAAGATGATGTCAATGCACTCGTTAAAATAGAAGTCGGTATGGAGTACACAAGATAATATGGAGGAAACAGCAACCCACCTGAAGGTACACCGCGTAGTAAATTGACAGTCCCATATGGGATTCCTGTGTCGGTTTCAAATGCAAGGACTAGACGCTTGCCAATGTCATGAGCTAATATCAAAAAGATACCATCATAGTTCCAACATTCTTCATTGTCGGGTGCTGCGAGATGGCTAAATTCTTTTCGGGGTATGCACGGGCGTGGCTGTGATAGACTGAATAAGACATCATCAAGTGTCTCAGTTTTGGTGTTTCTTTCATTCTTTTCATTAGATAATTTCTTGTCTTTATATCCCCACAAGATCTCTCCAGAAGAATCCCATACATTCGACTTTGGTACAACGCCATCAATAAAGGCTACTGCTAATTGATGTGCAGAAAGTAGCCCACCCAAAACTCTTATTGTAGTCTCGAATAAACTGACATTCTGATCAACAGAAAACAAACCTCCCTTCTCATCTTTCCTGTTCTTTCTGTTATGCTTATAATCACGTTTCATTTTGGTATCTAAGTAGCGTATCCTCTCCACGCTTCTAGCAAACTCAGTGAAATTTCGCATCAAGATTAGAGTGTCCAATGTATCAATCAATGTCAATGCAGGTATCCGAACCAAATCAAATGTACCTTGAGTGCAGGTTAGAGGTTTTAACTCTGATGCTGGAAAGGCATTGTACATGTAGCTGTCGTAGGCATGGGTAAACATCTCCTGAAGAAGTTGTTTGTTTGCTTTAATTTGACTTGGAGGCATTGGAGGGAATACGCCCGGAGGATTGTAATGATCTCTATGATCAGATATTTCAAACGTTTCTGGCATGTTATGGTGGAGGTACGTTTGCATCAAATGCATGAAACCCGATGGATCAACAGATGAAACAGAAATATCTTCGAGACTAATTTGTGGCGTGGTGACTGTTGACTGCTCCCCGCAAATCTTGCATGCTTTAACAATATACTGACATACGAAAGGCTCGGTGATGGAGAGAATCATAAAGTCGTTCCTCTGGCGAAAGAATTGGTCAATATTTCTTTTCTCGTGCTCACAGCATTGCTCTTCGTACACAATCTTGCTACGCCTAACCTTTGTCATCATATTCCTAAACCCATCGGGCTTGTACTTGCAAGGAGTACCACTAAAATAATACTCCGTAGTGGATTTGTGCATATCTTGCTCATTTTGACCCCATGCGGACTGAATTTCCTCTTCGATAGCATTGGCATCATATATTCCTAAATTCACTTCGTCAGTTTGCCAGAACTGAATATCCTTCGGCACGATGGAATCCGACGGCAGATCGATCAACACAATATGTTCCTCAGATTTAGCTGTGAGTTTCACCGGCACCAAGTGAACTTGCCGTATTGAGTCTTGATGGCATAATTTTAAGGTCCAGTAAGAGAGTTGTTCGTGAAGCCACCTGATGATATTATGCTCGTTCTTCTTGATATCCTCTTCAGTTATGGTGTTCAGACCTTCGTTAAAATAGACACACTCATCTTCCTCTGTAAGCTCTTCTTCCGGAGTATTGCTACTGTCTGCATCGTTCTGTCTAACGAGATTTCCATAGTGGGCCTTAATTGACAAATCATACAGCAATTTACGTCTGCTGGGCCCGCGCTGGTTATTCCTAGTGTTCCCCTCCCCCAACATGTGCTCTTTCACGGGAGCATTGATTTGCTGAAGTAACGCATTTAAAGCCTCTGGTGTAAGTGTCAAGGACTGTCCTCCCCCGGCTGTGTTGGTGCTGCCATCACCGGAAAATAATTGATTGAAGAGAGAAGGCTTCTGTTTCGATTCGTCGGCGGATGAGAGGTGCCATTGGAGAATGAGAATAGAGGACGAAAGGAGAATAATAAATGGGATGTGAGCCATTCTACCTAACGATAATGACAACTGACTGTTAGAGGGTGGTGTTTGTATCGAAGTTGACCATGGTTGGAGGTTGTTGGGTGGCGGGCGGTGGCGGTGGCCGGTGGCGGTTGTGGTGACGGGCGGCTGCGGGCGCCCTGGTCTTTTTCTGTCAGAGAGGAAGAAAGACACCAGTAAAAAAGCTAGAGAGGAGTGGAACAGCAGTTGACCATATTATGATGAGCTATCCTCTCAGCTATCCAATTATTAGATGAAATAAATAGATGTACAATGCAAATATTTGCCAATGCCATTGCACATTTTAAGTTGAGGAATTCATTGGAAATTGACTGGGATTTGTCACTGTCAGGATGATGGTGGAAAGTCATCGTCTGTCATTGAAACAGTTCCACATACGACTAAATCTGCTAAATTCAAAGTAGGATACCACCTATTACAAAAGAAGTAGTATGATCAGTACTGAATCCTTATAGTCTGAGGTGTAAACTGTATATTGACTTTTTTATGTAACAGGCGGCAGTAAGCCTTCTTCTTCGCCTCCTGAATACTCTTCTTCATAACTATCGTCTTCAGTAGAAGTATACTCATCATCATCATCATCATCATCATCATCGTAGTATTGTTGATTGTCTCCATCATGTTCCTCTTCCCTCAAACTACTGCCAGAATTATCGTAATCACTTTCGACACCGGGATTTGGTTGTGGTTGTTCGTAAGAACCAGAATACTCACTTTGAACAGATGAATCAACTGAGCTTAAAGACTGCCTCCTACTTCCTTGAGATGATGGTTGCGATTGTGATGTTGCAGAGACCACTGGGGATTCAACAGAAGCAAAGGAACCACCTTCGTTGTTTGTGTGAGGATCTTGTCCTTGATCGTAAGATTCGTAAGATGCAGATCCGGTCCCAGATGATTGATCGTAGGATCCTTCCCAACTGGCTTGGTCATATTGCTCTACATCATCATTATACTGAGGTTCCTGAGAATCGCCATACATTTGATCAGGTAACTGTGTTGCATCTAGACCAGCGCCAGCATAATATGGATCGAATTGCTGAGCAGGAGTTGGTTGGTGATGGTTGCCATTCTGTTGGTAATCATAATCCCCGTTTTGCTCCGGCTGCTGCTGATCGTATCCTTGTGTGGAGTTTGTTCCATCTGAAGAGCTTTCCCTAAATGTACGAGCTTCGTCTTTGGCACCTGGATCATGAATTGGTTCGTGGCTGTTAAAGTTCATCTTTGTTGACGATGCATTTGCGTCAAAAGAATCCTAAATGACAATTATAACAGTGATAACATGATGATTAGGTGCACTTCGCTCATGAAAAAGAGGGTAAGTGCAGGTTTGCTTACCCAAAAGTTTGCATCGTCTTTGCTATAAGTTTTGCATGTGACCTTGTTAGACCAAGAGATATTACGCTTGCTACCCATATCCTTGTGTCTCCGTAATGCCGACTTTGCTGTGGGCTTGTCTCCTTCTTTTTCATCATCGGATGCTCCGGGAGGCCAATGGCGCATCCGAGAAAATGCATTGTAACATAGATCCTCGTTGCCTCCGAGAAGCTGTTCTGCGTCTCTGGTCAAGTCGTAGTAAGAGTGTGAACGATCTGGGTCATTCCAATCGAACAGACTGGCATCTATTTCGTCAACATTGACCGCCAGTAATGGGTGCGTAAAATGCTTGCTCAATGCCTGCGGAATGTATGTTGTAATCCCTTCATTATCACTGAATGGAACTCCCATATCTTTGCCATTTGACTGTTGCAATGAAATATCAGATGGTTAGTTGAGATTCAATTATTCAAATCATAGCCAGATGAAGGAGTATATATTTCAAGTCCTACCTCGTAAGATGCACTGAAGAGATTTTTCAAAGCATTCACGAAGCAATATAGAAATAGTGCACCAACCAATGACAAAACAGCTACGCTAACCCAACCATATATACCTGTTAATTGTTCTTGTTCCATGGTCATCCATGTTGCATTTGGTGGTTGCTGATCTGGATTCACCGGGTAAGCAAAGTTTGTGCCTGGTCCAAGAAACTGATTGCAGTACTGAAATGAACGTTCGCCGGGTAGAATCTCTGCCGTTCTTGGGACACCGTTACCATCTATTATTTGCCATGTTCCATAATATGCCGAATGTGATACATCTTCCGCGCACAGACTATCATATGGAAAGCCAGCAAAGAAGTAGGATGATATGACTGCCATGGTAGCAAAAGCAGTGCTCATGAAATATGTTCTGCTGAAATTGGCAATGGATGCACCAACGGCAGGCGATGGCTTCCATGTTCTCATGATACTGAATTTGTCAACAATGAAGTTGACAAATAAAGATATGGCACATGCAAGAAATGCACTCGGAAAAATGGAACAATAGTAAAACGTGAGGAAGAGTGTCTTTGTCATGTTGGTGTATCTTTCAGCGATAAAATATTCTGTGCCACCCATAAGAAGGTTCATTCTTTCCTGACTTGCAGCACGTGGGGCAAGGAAGTGACGTTGCATATTGCCCAATGGATCAAGTATCTGCACCGCATTACTCAAAATAAGATCGTAGTAAAAAATTGCGAAGACATGCTCAAGCAAGTCCTCGGGTCTACTCCCGAGAGTGTACGTGAACGGCACGATTATTGTAATGATAATCGCAGTAACTATCCAACGAAATACTGCGATTTTGACATAGAGAGACACATGCTTTGTAGTTTCAGATGGATGAGTCTCAAGGTTTGTCAGCATCTTTGCTATCATAGGGTATAATGTGTTGGAGATTGAAATTAACAATGCAGAGCCTGTTGTACTGAACTGATGACATACGTAGATGAGAGATGCCACGATACCAACACATGTCAAGCCAACGAAGGTCGTGATGCTGAGTTGTCTGATTCGGGTACCTGATGATTCATCAAGATCAGTCCATCGTATTGTATTGGGCTCTTCAGCCTCGCGAATTAGCAATACTCTTTCACCGCGAAAGAGTAAACTAGGATCTATCACATGAGTATTGTTTTTGTATGCAGTCATTGACCCGACCATCATTTCTGATATTACTTGGCGCTGCATACTTTCGGTCTCAAATGTGCAAAATACTCTTGTGGCCTTATATTGTTGTTGTGTCAATCCCTGTATCTTGGCATTAAGAACTGTCAAACGCCCTGTCAGCTCAGGAATACCTGGACTTATCCGTCCCTTGAGATTGCCGAAAAATGTTCTACCGTATTCTATCTGTGCAGATATTTCTGACAACTTCATAGTATTTAGCATTGATCCCTCGCGTATCTTTTCATCCAACATTGTAATAACTTCTCTCCGTTCTGCCAGAGTTTTCACCAATAAGTCATTGTCAATCGTCACAGTACAGCACGTAACATGGCCACTAAATCGACTTTCAAAGAAATCTCTCCATTCTTCTGGCTCGGTGGCATCCTCGGGAGGGTTCCATACTACTATAGAATAATCCTGCGCTGTGAGCGCCTTCTCGTCAATTTGGCGTGCCTTGCGTCTCTGCCAAACTGTTAATGCCAATAAAGCCAAGAATATCCAACCTAAACTGGCAAGATTGTAGATTCCGACGTTCATTGTAGCACCATCACATGTATTTTTTAAGGCAAATGTCAAAGTTTGTAACTCGCCGTCCGGACTGACAGTTGTTGTTCCTACACAAATGTGAATACAGCACAATACAAACTTTTTCAGCATCACGGCAACAATTGCTTTGAGACTGCAAAGAAGATCAATCAACACTTTCACTTACCTGCAATACGATCCGGACTAAACCGAAAATTAGACAACTCACAAGAAGGACAAGGCACCCAAACCATCTCAGTACAAATGGCACTCCCCCTCAAAGCCCAACTAACACCCGGTTGACCAGCCGAATACTCCTCTCCGGCAAAGTACATAATATTCGGTATATTAATCAATCCCGCAACCAATGTGATACATGCCACGCCGAACAAAGTCGAAAAGTACAATCCCACACCAATACCAAACGCTCCCATTTGCGAAAGGGGTGTAAATAGTGCCGAATACAACCGTGTGGGGTACGTAGATTCACCGGGAGAAGCTTTTGTCAACTCCTTAATCTTTCGTTGGGGCGGGTAATTGTTTTGATCGTACTTGGGTTGCGGTCTCCAATCGTTCCGAGAGGACGATACCGGAATCTTCTTTTTCTTTTTATCCTCTTTGGTATCTAGCCAATCGTCTTCGTCGTCATCTTCGACATCTTCAACCACGGTACTTCCATTGACACTTTGTTCATAGACCGATATCTTACCGTCTTCCTCATCATCTTCCATGACATTACTGGGACTACGATCTATCGGTGGGGGCAATGTCCCATCCAGATTCTTGACTAGGTATCGGGGTAAGACCGAATGTTCAAAATGACACCAAGCCGATTGTAATCCCAGACCGGATGCATCCCAATGCTTTTTACTTTGGGGTCTGTACCACGAGGAGTTTTGAAGATACAGGGCTATTCTCCTACCCCGTGTCATGGTAGAGGGCGGGTCGTCAATGAATATGGATCCCGTGGTATTATGCTTCGAATTATCGATTACCGGTGGACGTTTCGATATGTATTCCCCCGATTGTGGTAAGCCCAATGCTGATCGCTGTTGTCGAATTGGACTGCCGCTTCCTTTGGTATTCCTAGCAGTGTCATAGGATTCATCGTACGATCCATCTTGAGAATTATAATCTGCACCCTGCTGCTCTAAACTAGCACGTCTACTCTCTCTTTCTTCTCTAACACGATTTTCCTCAGCCACCCATCGTTTCATCTCCTCCAACTGACTTTCCAATTCCATCTCCCTAACACTTCGACCCTCCATCTCCACATCCCGACTCTGCCGTTCCTTCACCAACTTCTCCACGGCCAATTTACAAGCCTCCTCCACATCGGCCCTATTCTCTCTCTCCTCCTCGGCCAGTCGGTACGCCTCGGCCTGCAGTGCCGCCGCCCGTTCCCGTTCCTCCTCTACTTCGGATAATTTGGCATCGAGTTCCTCCACCCGTTCCTCACAATCCCGTTCCATCATTTCCAATACGGTACGCAGAGCCTCCTCCTGTGCCATCCGGCTGGCCTCGGCTTCCTCGGCACTCTTGGTTTGAACCTCGGTCAATTTCTCTTCACTGACCGCCGCCAGTAACGACATGGATTCGTGATGTGCACGTATTAATTCGCGTCGATCGTTCTTCATTTCGCGTATTTGTAAGCGGAGCGAGGCGACTTCGTCGAGGAGCAGGTCCGATTCGGCGGTGTATTTGTTGAGACGGGATGTGGATTCTTGGAGGCGGGTGGAGTAGGTTTCGGCGGTGGATTTGGGATTGTCATGATTGTCGCGGGATAGGAGATCTTTACGTTCCATTTTGTTAGTTGTTGCGTTATGTGTCTGATCTCTGATCCTTGATTCACTGAGTATATAAGACTTTTGTCAACAGCAGCACCAACAGAGTAGTCAATGGTAATCTCTCTGTCGCTTTGGGCTGTTCAATGTGTGTTCTATCTTGTGTTTTGGTAGGTGAATGATGAGAAGGGCTGATGTGTGTGTTGAGAGTTGACGCCCAACAACTCTATCAAAACCAAAATCTAGCTTTCCCGCCACTGCAAGGCGACAAAAGTATCCTACCATAAAAGATACCCTTTGTTAGATATCAGGGTTCAACCTTCAACAACGCTCCACAACCACAACACCAAAAATCAACCTCTCCATGTCCATGAAGCTTGTGATGTGCGCCGCCACCGCTCTTTCAATACACTTGCTAGTACTAAAACATAAACAATCATGATGACCGAAGGCCTCATGATGGCAGTAGCCATCGCCACAACAGCCACGCAGTACTCAGCAGCCGCATTCTCATTCAAGCCGCCCGTCCACAGCCCTCTCTCCATCTCTTCTCTTCCATCCATCACACGAAACAACGCCCATCATCATCATTATCCCATCCACCACAGAAGACAAGACAACAAATCATCATCATCATCACTCAACGCCATCTTGGACGATAAAGAAAACAAAACCTTCTTCCTCGAAGAGAAAGAGAAGGAATGGTCCGTAAAGCCCCCTAACGCCAAAGATTCGTTTCAAAGAGCACGTCTCGCCGAACAGCTTCGTCTCTCTAAATCGACAAATGGCTTCAAAGCACCATCAGCAGCAACCACGTCATCATCATCAAACTTACTACCGTCATCTTATTCCATCGATCTATCCTTCTTAACCAACATACTGCAATCGGTACTCAACCCGGAAATCGAAAAGGGCGTCCCATCACGAACCATCCTAGGATCGGCTGTGGGAGGTACCGTCCTATCCTTCCTAACATGCACTTTATTGGGATTACCCTTACGAACATCCACGGTCGCCGCATTATCACTGGGTATTATTGCCAGTTACATCAGTATCACGAAGGGATCGGCGGGTGATACGGTTCGAACCGTTGGGGAAACGACGAGCGATGCGGCCGAGGCTACCATTGATTCTATCGAGGCATTGTTGGGGGAATATTACGAGAAACAGAAGGAGAGGGAACAATTGAGATTGGAGGCGGCGGCACGAGCGAAACGGGCGATGGAGGAGGTGAAGCTGGCGAAAGCTCAAGCGGAAGCCGAGGAGAGTTGGCGGTTGGAAAAGGAGGAGAAGGCGAGAGTTGAGGATGAACAGAGGAGGATAGCGGCGGAAGTAGAAGAACGTAACAAGCTGGAGGCCGAGGAGACAGCTAGATTGGAAGCTGAGAAGGCAGCAGAACTTGAAGCTGAAGAAGAGGAACGCAAGAAGTTGGAAGCCGAGGAGGCGGCTAGGATACAAGCAGAAGAGGCAGCGAGAGTTGAAGCAGAGCAACAAAGATTAAAAGCTCAAGAGGAAGAACGCAAGAGGTTGGAGTCTGAGGAGGCAGCTAGGATTGAAGCAGAGCAATTACGACTAAAGGCTGAAGAAGAGGAACGAAAGTGGCTAGAGGCTGAGGAGGCTGCAAGGTTAGAAGCCCAAAAAAAGGCTGAAGAAGAGGAACGCAAAAGAATGGAGGCCGAAGAAGAGGAACGCCGGAGACTCGAGGCTGAAGAGTCTGCGAGAATGGAAGCCATGGAAAATGAACGAAAGAGATTAGAAGCAGAAGAAGCAGCCCGGGTGGAGGCATTGTGGCTAGAGGAACAAAAATTACTCGCGGAGGCTAAAGCTCAAGCTGAAGAGGAAGCAAGACGAAAAGCTTATGAAGAAAAGGAGAAGATGCGACTACAAGAAGAATTGGAGGCATCAACTCAAATTGCCAATCAGCTCTCCAACTTTCAGGAATTCACTGCAGATGATGAGATGGATGATGTGTTAAAGATTGAAATGGGTGATCTCTCTCGAGATGAAGAGGAATTGCTGGGTAAGGCTGCACGGGAAGCAGTTCGCAAATATGAGGAGGAGATGAGACGGAAGAAGAGAGTGAAGGATGCAATATCAGATCAATTTGAGGAGGATTCATTAGACGATGAGATCGATTTTGATGATATTGATATGGTGGATGAAGAGCAACAGAAGGACGCAATTGACTATACACAATTGACTGTTGCGGAGCTGAAAGATGCTTTACGTAGTAAGGGGTTAAAAGTGAGTGGTAAAAAGAGTGAACTAATTGAGAGGCTGCAGAATAGTGATCAATAATTAAGTCACAAGGCAAAGACTGAAACTATTTATTGCAATTAATGAGCTAAGTAAACAATTATCACCATAATGAGTGGTCAATTGAAGATTCTATGATTGTTTTCATCTCTTATCTCCATTTCTAAATGTTGAATTTGAGAGTACTTGTTACAGTAATGCTGGGTTATTATCAAGAAGCTTGCTATGTGTATCTATCGAGATTAGTTAAAGTACAAAAATTATTATCACAACGCTCTCTAATGACCCTAACAATAATATTCTATTGGTGCCATATGTATGCTGTTCAATCCCAATCAGCACCACCACCACTTTCCTTCTCTTTAGCCTCCTTCGCTGCCCTCTCCTCCATCAAAGCTTCATGCTTCGTCCTCCTAGCCTTATTCACCTTATACCTCTCCGCCATTTCCATCACGGCCAAATCTGCCAACTGCTCCGAATCGCACTCGACAAATGCAAACGTACTATCCTTTGGAACAATCACAGCAACAACCCCAGATGGACCACCATACTTTCGAAAGGCACGTTCCAACTCAGCACGACGTAAATCCACCTCCGGATCGGAATGTAACTTGGGCAATCCTGATATAAATAGCTTCTTGGGATGGATGGCACTGTAAAGATTCACTCCGGCCACATTGGACAAGTCCGACGAGGCCATACTTGGTTTACGTCCCCACCACACTCTGTACACTCGCCAGTTTTCGGGATTGCCGTAATCGTCCGAACTTGGAAATTGTACATACAGCGAATTATTATTGTTAGTCTGTTTAGTTAAATCGGTACGATGCTCTAATCGTGCACAATGCTTCCCTTCCACAAAGACATCGAAACCTTCTTCGTTGATTTGTATGATTAATGTACAGGATGTTTTGCCAAACATTAGGGGTAGGGTGGACAGGGGTACGCTGATGTCATTGCCCCACATTCCTTCTTTCTTATCGTTGATTACCTAGTGTGTGTATAGTTTTGATATATGCAAAAAAATGAGTTTTAGATAAGTCATCATCATGCAAAATGTGGACGTGTTGACAACAATTAACCACATTCTCGTTTCATTCACCAAAACTTTCCAGCACATACAGAGATAAACTATTCACACAAACTTCTCACCAACTGACCGCCACGTTGAAAATGTCTGGGATTGAAATGGAACAAAACATCTTCATACTCCCCACTATTACTCTGTGCAATGTTGACACTAAATCGTTCACTATCGTCGGGAGCATGAAATTTGATTGCCAAGGTATTATTCCCCGATCCATATTCTCCCAAGGAATTGGCATGAAAGTCGTACAATTGTAATTCTAGATGAGAGTCGGTGAATGATTTTGGATGAGGTGGTGGCATCCACGGTTGTTGTATAGTATTGCTGTCGATGTTTCGTGGGAACAGGACGGTCCCGTCCAGTGAAGCCGATGACATTTTTAACTTCTTTGAGAAATCATGCGGTGGTGTGGTGTCGGCGGAGATGTTGGCAATGAGCGATGGCTGAGGTTGGAAATCATCCCATCCCGAAGTGTTGTTGGTGCGTTGTTTCTTTTTGATGGATGGCCCTATATTATTTGCGGCTGTTTCTTCTGTTTCGGAGTCATCGGATATCTCATCATCATCATTAGTACCATCGCTATTTTCTTCACGTGTGCGCTTTTTGTTCTCTTGCACCTTGACAAACGACGATTGCTGCTGATATTTCTGTTCACCCAGCAATTCTTTTCGCAGTGCCTCCTCCTTCTCACGTTGGAGTTTGTGCATCTTGACCTCGTCATCTTTGGCCTCCTTGGCTGCGGCCACATCACGCCGTAATCGCGATATTTCTTCGTCGCGTCGTCGTTGTTTCATTTCTGCTTCATCCTGCCCTTCGTTCTGATTATTATCAGCATCTTCATCATTATCGTCATCGTCGCCACGCAGCTCCTTCATCTTGGCACGATAGCGCTCATCGGCCTCCACCAAACGCCGCTTGGCTTCCTCGGCTTTTAGCCGCGAGGCCTCCTTTTCGTACGATTTGATGGCGGCGTACGTTTCTAGTAAGAGCTGTTCTTCGGAGGTGAGCGGCGAGAGGGCGGTGGGGTATGATGCTCCGCTGGGGAGGGTGGTTCGTTCCGATAATGATGGATGGTTGTTTGACATGGTTGATGTTGTCTGTTGCCTGTTCACGCTCACGCCTGTAGTCGCAGGCGAGAAAAGGCGACTATGGTACAGGGGACTGTCGACTACCATGATACCGACTGTCAGAGGTCATTTGGAATTTAGAGAGTAAGTGTGAGTGAAAAACTGAGGGAGGAAATCGACTGTGCAGTACATATGCTAGAATTGCTCACCAATTTTGACTTTTCCTCTGCCTGCTACTACTGCAAGCGCTGCAAGTCGGGAATCGGGAAGGCGATAAATTAGGCGACTACACCCATGTCGACTACCATATCTACGACTGTCATCTAAGGTATCCGATCTCCCAACTCCCAACTACCATCAAAATCAACAACCAACAACCAACAACCTCTAACAACCACACCAACGCATCCATACCTTAAGCCAAGGTCTAACAGCAAATGATTCATCCATCAATATCCAAAATCCCTCCCAGATGCAAAGAAGTCATTCTTGGTCGACTATTCACCGCCAGCGCTACCTGCCGTGTCGATGAAATATCCACCAATATCAACGTGGTCGTAGCAATGAGCGGCGGGGTAGATTCCTCCGTGGCATCCCATCTATTGCAGAGCATGGCCGATGAGTCCGTAAATGTCTCGGGTCTGCATATGATGAATTGGAATGCTTTAGATGAAGACTGCGACGATGATAGGGACGTGGAATTGAATCCAAGCGGTAAGCGAGGAGCTGGAACGACCCAAAGTGACGAAGGAGAAACAACAGCTTCAATACGACGTAGAAGTAGAACCTTTTGCGAGGCATCCGAACGAGACTACAATGACACACAATCAGTGGCACAACACTTATCAATACCATTGCATAGAGTATCATTCGCATCTGAGTATTGGACTCAAGTATTCCAACCGTTTGTAGAGAGTTTAACACCAAACTCTCCATCAACTACCACTGATGTGAATAGAAATGGACCATCCAATGAACAAATATTAATGCCAAATCCCGATTACAGTTGCAATACATTTATCAAATTTGGTGCTATGAAGGATTATGCTATTGAAAAGATGAATGCCGATTATATAGCTACGGGCCATTACGCACAATTATGGCATCGAGGGTATGACTTTGCTAAACGTTTTAGATACAATCAGTCCAGTTTCATTGAATGGATGAAGGAGTCTTCTAGTTTACTAGAAGATCAAGTATTAGACGCCATATCAGGAAGGTCCGAAGAGGAGTGGTTGCTGAGTAACAGTGATCGTCAGCATGGTGTAAATCATAGACCTATGCTCCTTGCTGGTGCGGACAGAAGTAAAGACCAGACTTACTTTTTATCTGGTGTCAAGACAGACAATTTTAAGAATGTGGTATTTCCATTAGGGCATTTAATGAAGAAACATACACCAGACAAATCAAATGTTGCATACAATACTAAGTATCAAAACCAACAATCCGTTCGAGACATTGCCCTAGCAGCCCAAATACCTACAGCGTCTAAGAAAGATTCGATGGGGATTTGTTTCATTGGTAAACGTAACTTTGGTCAGTTTGTCTCGCAGTATCTTGCAGAGACTCCTGCTCCTGGACCATTTGTGGATGTTGACACTGGAGAAATTGTAGGATATCATAAAGGATCTACACACTTTACCATTGGTCAGGGTGCGAGGATATCTGGAGCAAATACCAAATACTTTGTTTGTGGCAAAGGTGGTGACTGTGGTGTTGGCAAGGATGATTCAAATTCCGTATTTGTTTGCAATGATACTCACCATCCTTCACTTTACACGGATGAGTGTTCAGTTGATTTCAGCTCATTCAACTGGATTGGTCTTGGTGATGAAATACCAAATGACAATAGTTTCACACATGTACCTATACCTCTGGTAAGAGATCGACCGATAGAGCTATTTGCGAGAACACGTCATCTCCAACCCTTGGTGCCATGCTCAATACGTTGGACCAAGCGTAACAGCAGCACTTCTTTGGGTGTGCTTTCCATAAAATTTCATAAACCGATGAGAGCAGTGACTCCCGGTCAAATTCTGGCATTGTACGCTGGGGCGGGTGGTTTGATATGTCTTGGAGGTGGACCGATTCATCGTAGAGGATCATCATTTATGGAACGTGGATTAGGTGTTTCTTTGTCAATGCTGCATCCATCAGGCAATAATGATTTGTCGTTACTACGCCATCAAATAGACTAATAGAGGATCAGATCTTTAAGTATAAGTCATGAAATATCACCTAGTAGCTACATACGAACACACACATCAAACATTTTCTAAGCACTAAGGGCTAATGATCTTTCTCTCTGATCATCGGAGATGCTTGAATACACAGTCTACCTTGTAGTTCATACAAGTACTTGTACCTTGTATCCACTCCTTGAATTTAGATTTTTTGGAAGCGTCTTTTTGAATAGAAGACACCTGGAACCTACTGAATGCGCTACTGCATGCGATCGTGCTGATTTTCTGCGGGCAAATTGGGCTAATTCGTCATATTTATAGAGATGCTGAGCTTGGATAACTGAATTGGTGTAATTACGACGGTTCTCCTCGGCTTGTTTTTATATATCCTTGGACAGAAATGTTTCCAGTACCATGAAATCACTTGCATCGGTGTGATTGGCTATGTCGCTATCCATGCTTTGCAGATGAATGACTGCCTTTGCCCATCGAATCCTGTAGGAAGAGATCTCATTCCTTGAATTCCACGGCTTCGACTGCTCACTCTTCGGAAGTGCAGGAGTCAATATGATGACACTAGTTTGAGAGAACGAAACTTGCTTTGAGATATTCATCTTGTTTAGATGCAAATCTTGATTGTTGTAGTATTGATCTTGATTGTTTTAGTATTGATTTATGACATGAACATGCTGGTCAGAGACTTAACTTGACAAAAAGTTGCCATTGTTAGGAGGATTGCCCTTATTTCTTGTCTGTTGATGAAAACTAAGAGCAATTCTGAGACGCTCTAGAAGCTGAGAACCATTTTACTAGTAGACAGCTAGACAATTGCTATTTACTAGGTAAATTTTAAATTACTACCTAGACAATTCTCACCCGTAAAGTTGGAACAGGAGGTGAGACTTGAAAAATGTAGCGATAGCAAGGGCAATCGAAATGAGAAATGACGCTAACTGCGGCAGGGCGGGGGGCGGGGCGGGGCCCCCGGTTTGGTCGGGCAAGTGACGCAGGAGTGACCAGTGACGCGACCTCCAGTGACCTCCAGTGACCACGATTGTATGTCGGGTCCGTCATTCGGTGTATCATATTTTGTCTCTTTCATATATATTCTATTCGGTTGTTTAATCGGAGCTATCTTCTATCTATCTACGATCAAGGAATACGAATAAAGTTTGTTAGTACAGGTTAGTACCATAGTTGCGTCTTCATCATCTGTCTCCACTGCCCAGCCACTGTCACTGTCCATCAATAATCATAAAATAATCTCTAATATCACTATCATCTCTGAAGAATCTTTGATCAACAGAAGATCTAATTCATCTGCCAACATGAATGCTTCAAAGGAGTCATCACCCACCAGCAGCTTAATTGTTGATTTCCCGCATCCCTATACGGTGACATTTTCTGCGATGAGTACAGGGAAATACGTCCCTTACCCCACCGCAGAAGAGAAGGAGGCCGGATGGTATTCAAAGAAGGATGAAAGACGGTTCCTACGTGATAGACAACGAGATGCAGAAGTTTGCTCGCTCAGACTGGCAGGTAGTTCTGTCAACGAACCTCATGAACTTGAAATCCAAGACATCCTTGGTTTAGATCATCTCATTTCAGAAGATCGTTTCCATGCTCGCAAGTCAGCTCTCAAGAAGCACGTTCAAAAGGTTCTTAAGGAACAGGAAGTTCAAAAATGGCTAGGTACTGAGAGTATTGAAGATCTGGCCCGAGTTGCAAGTATGAGCTCACGTAGGTCAAGAGGTCGAGCTCGCAAGGTCGGCATCCTTGTAGAGAAACCCTGACTTACAACTTTGCCATACTTTCATACTTATTCAAAACCTCAAGTCAAATGACACTGAGGCTATGGCTGTAGACATTAGATATATGAAAGGTTTTGTATGAGCCTCGTGTACACTGTAAAATACGATTGTCTAATTCGGCTCTTTAGACCTATGTTATGCGATACTGTTCAAATATATCAACTAAATCATAGAGAACAACTAGGATCTCTGCATTTCATGTGGACTTCATCAATCTTTTTCAAAGTATCTTGATCAATCTGAACATCATTTCCATCAAATGGGCTCAAATTCTCTTGCAGCTGCTCCAAAGTAGTGGCACCTACAATCACAGAACCATTGCTCTTGACAAACTGTCGACTCCTAACAAAGGCAATCGCGAGTTGAGAAGGAGTCATGCCTGCCTCTTGAGCAATGATGGCATATTCTTCTGTAGCATCCAAGGTTGCTTGAGATGCTGTCACGGGGTGCCATCTTCGCATGTAGTCGGGAAATCTAACAAAGCGCGAGTTGTTATTGGAAGGGATGCAATTTCCCTTTGACTTTTTGTTGTATTTACCACTCAACAATCCGCCAGCAAGAACTGACCATGGTAGCAATCCAATGTTGTAGGCATCACATGCCTCAGCTAATTCAGAATCGAACCGACGATCTACCAGTGAGTACGAATTTTGTATAGATGCTAATCTATCACTAATGCCGAGTTGGTTGCAGGCGTTTACCCATTCACATACACCGTAAGTAGATTCATTTGATAGACCAATGTATCGAACTTTGCCTTCGTCGATGAGATCTTTTAACGCCGACGCAGTTTCGAGAATGGGTACATCCCCATCTCTCTTCGAACTGTGATCATATTGCATTTGCCCAAACACCGGTAGGTATCTATCTGGCCAGTGGATTTGCAGTAGCTCAATACGATCAGTTTGAAGACGACGCAGGGAGGCCTGAACTGCATCTCTGATAGATGCCCCATCAAGTCGGCAATCTGGCGCAGGATCAATAGGTGCATTGGGATATGATCTCGCAGCGGCAACTGGTGATGATGGGAAGAACCCGGCAACCTTTGTTGCAACTACAAGCTCATCGCGTTGGGCTGATCCAATTTTGTTTAGATATTCCCCAACAATCTCTTCTGTAGCTCCTGCACGGTACTCTGGCGCAGTTAATGGAACCGGGTACAACTCAGCGGTGTCAATAAAGTTACAACCCATTGAACGAGCATAATCGATTTGTTCGAATGCGTCATTAGCATTATTTTGAACACCAAATGTCATGGTACCTAATTGAAATTGATATTTCCAAAGATTTAGTGAAATGAAAAAGAGAAGTCCAACAAGCTATGCACAACCAAACGTCGCGTACCAAGACAGGCTTCCGAGACGAGTAGATCCGATGATCCGAGATGACGTGCGTTGCATATATTTGTCGCCGTAGTTGATAGAGAATGCGCTCGATGGAAAGAAGAGGCGACCGTGAGGATGCTTAGTCCTAGTTTTCGGCGGTAAGGGAGAATCATTGTTAGCTTTTGAATACTGTTTTGTGTAGGCGCCGATGATAAAAGTACCGGGTATGCCGGGTGAAAAGTGATGAGCAAGGATGAGAGTGAAAAATGCATGAATGATCAAGAATGATAGTAGACAGTGAGTCAGTCAGCAGGCTGTCAGCAGTCAGATCTCAGCAGTCAGCGAAGGTAAAAAAATAATACCTAATTGTTAGTACGTATATAAATAAATAGAACACACAATTTATCTCCATTTATCCAAATTTATCTTGATTTATCCAAATTTATTTGAATTTATCAAGATTTATCTTTGTTTATCTAGAGATACAATTTATCTCAATTTATCTACTTCATTCTGCTTTCGTCATGAAAGCACCGGGAGACTAGAATGTTTATGAGCACCATTAACGCAAGGAATGCTGTGAATTAATATCGCAGAAGCACCGGGAGACTAGAACTAATACCTAAGGTAGGGTGTTCCATACCTTATTAATTATTGACAGGAAAGGTATAACTACTAATATCGCGTTCATGAGCTCATGAGTCATGAGCATTTTTTTGCCTTCTCCGATTTCAATGATGGGGAAATGATGCTGATGAGGTCATCCAACTTTCCTTCTGCTACAAGCCTGGCTGTTGGCTCCGTGAAAACTTCGTCATCATCCTTCATTTGCAAAAGCAATTTCTGAACCTCACTTGTCTTCATTAGAACTGACATCCTTGCCTGATCCCTCACTCCATCTACACCAGTGATTTTTTCAAACACATCACTAGCAGATGATGGTAAATCATGTTGGAATGATGATGCGTCACTCCTGCTAAAGTGCCTTCCTATCCGTCCAGCTGAATTACTAACTCGTGTCGCCATAAACCATCCAATTACAATGTCAATCGAGTAATGCCCTCTTGTAGCTAATAGACGGATGATTTGGAATACATTGAATACATGAAAAAAGTAGCTCATCTGTCTGTTCTTCCTCAGATACATATGATTTGCGCACATGACAAGAGTTGCAACATGTCCACTAAAAAAGCTCAAGAATGGAATAATCTGTGCCGTCTCGACATCACCGCAATCTTTCATCGTGCATTGAAGAATATCTGGAAAATCCTTGAAACTCATCAGATAACTTGGATCCGGCGGCAGAAACGTACACCAGCCGCAGAGACTGCGTAATCCTGCTATCACGAGATATCGAAAGGCTGGTTCGTAATCACCAATCCATAATGTCTGCCATGCAATATAGGATATGGGACACAGCACGCCCAAAATGGTGTTGATGAATGCGAAGAAGTCATTCCAATCACGATTGTCCTTCAAAAAATGATGTAGCCGCGTAGTCGCAATGAATCCTGCATCAATAATCATAGTGTCGGTTTGATCGTCGGAGTTCAGACCTCTGTATTCGGCATTCCCTGCATTTAATTCCATCCAGCTGAAGATACTTGCAGCAACTGCACTTATGAGAAGAAATTTTGCATCGCGATAAACGGTACGTTTCACGTGTTCTTGCTCCTGCTGAGCTGTTATCGATTGTTGTTGATTAGTCACCATTCTTGATTAATATTCTATTATAACATTTGCTGTTGCTGCTGCCGCTGCAGTTTGTTTTGCCGTCTCTTGGTTTTGCTTCATCTTCTGTCGCTGTCCGCTGGGTGTCGGCCAAAGCAAAAGGCGCCAGGGAGTTTCGAGATTTAATCTGAATCTCTCTCGTTTCGTGATGAGATAACAGAGATAAACCTAGATAAACACATTCGCTGAATAAGAGTATTACAACCAACAATTCAAAGAAATGGCTGAGATTGAGCAGGAGACTAACAAATATAAGTACTTAGTACTAATGCTGTGGTACATAAGAAGGCCCTATTGCCCCACAAAGCATCGACAATAATACAAATAGCCTCACATGATGGCATCTCCTCGTCCGCGTTTTCTTTTATCGACGGCTTTACGGTGTCCTATCAAACAGAGACAGATTCGCCACAGAAATCTTCATCAGCTTGAAATACGGGGCTGAGTTTACTGAATCAGAGTTGATCACAATGAAAGAGCAATTAGCAAGCTGTGAATTGACCTTGTTTACTTATTCCAGATTTTGTAAGACTGGTTTGGACTGGTGCATGTTTTTACTCCCATACTTACCATCCAAAAATGACAGACACTAATGCTGAAGGAAATTTACAGGTGGCGTGGCAGCACATGTTTTCACTCCTGACGCTACATCCAAGAATCAGGCCCTCATCAATCAGAAGATGTCTTCTGCTCATGTTAGAGTTCCTTCTTCACTTGGGGTGACTGCTATCATTGCAGTACACATCCTATCGTTCGTAGGTTGGATAATTCTGCAAACGCTGTCATTCTACGAATATGGCGAATTCGCATCATGGGGACTACCTGATACAACTGAGTGCACTAGCGATGGACTGACATTGAACGAAGAAACCCCTCTTGGGACTATGATAATTGGTGCCGCATTCGCTGACCTAATCGTATTGCTGCCACTGACAATTTGGGCAACAGCAGGCCTAATTAACCGTGAATTCTATGGTGTCTGTGCATCCATCATGGTGTTCGGCATTAGCATATATCGCGCCCTTGGAATCTTATGGCTATCTCTCACGAACTACGAACTTGTTACAACGAACACATGGGAGATATTTCAGAGGATTTTGCTGTATGTCAGTGCAGCTATTTCAATTTGGGGCATATGGTTTCATTGGAGTTCTAATAAATCTACTTTCAAGAAGGTTAGAGCAGTCCAAGTATCAGATATTTGACCTAACAAGGCGCTGCAAATGATATTTATGGGAATGTGTATTCAATTAATTTCTAGATAACATACTATTGTAAAAGAGCAAGACAGCAAGACAAAAGAGCTACTGCTAACAAACCAAACCCCCTTCTCGTTATACCATCACTTCTCTGAAGATCTTCCGTAAAGTCAAAGTTACGAGGATCACCACCGATATCATTGAATTTGCCTTCCGGTGGTGTGACAGTTGCTGTGTTCCATCTTGCGCCAATTTCATCTAATAGTTCAGATCTTTTGACCTCCCATGGTTGCGTAGGTCTTGGTGTTGTTGGACTCTGTGATGGTGACTGCGTTGGTGACACAGACGGTCGTGTTGTTGGAGATGGTGTTGGCCTTCTGGTTGGTTTGGATGATGGTCGGGAAGATGGTTTTCTTGTGGGTTCATTGGTGACTTCTTTTTCAGAACTATTGACAGTCATGGCGCCTTCAACCTCCTCTTTCTCTTCCTTGAATAGAGTGAAGTAGTAGCTACTTGAGAATTCATACTTGGCATCGCCCAGGAGTTTCATATCATCTTCGACATCTCCTAAGAAAAGCTTGTACCAACCTCGGCCATTATCACAGCACAATCCATCACTGCTCTTGTCGTAAACAGTGAATGCATACTGCTTCTCTCCAGCGTCTGGACCTTCTACATTGACCACAACCTCAAGCTTTTCACCAGCAAATTCTTCTTCCTTGTAGGCTTCAAAGTCAACAAACATCCTAACTTCGTTGGCAGTCAAGTCATAGAGCACCCAGCTAACATCTTGGGGGTGTTTATCGAACTTGAACTGCACTGTTAGGTAGTATTCGCCTGGGTTTGAGGCATGCCCAGTCGGATCAAACTCGTCCTCGTCCTTGTTAGACGATCCTGTGCCTCCGCCGTTTCCCTGACCCCCAGATGAGACATTCCCTTGCGAGTCGGTTTCGGAAGCTCCGGAATGATAGCATGTGTACGATTCACAGTTTAATGCCTTTTTGTTATCAATGCAGAACTTATTGCAGTATCCAAACGCAGGGCTAGTTACAGGGCCACTCCAGCCAGAACCACTGTCGGAGCTTGATCCTTGGTTGTTACCCGAGCCAGATGACACGTTGTTGGAGCCTGAGCCATTGGAAGAGTTGGAGCCTGAACCATTGGAAGAGCCTTTCGAGCCGCTGCTGATACTTAAGGAACCACTACTTGACGAGGAAGATCCTCCCCCACTTGAAATGACTGCAGACTTGCCTTCTTCGGGTGCACTCACAGATGAACTTGAATCCAAGCAAAATTCGCCAGACGAATCATAATCGAAGTTACCATTCACTTCTACCAAGACTCTACCGCTATAGTACCCCGTATCAGTTCCAAGGTACAAGGTCCCACTTCCTCCTCCCATGTCACAGCAGAACCCATCTCCGAAGCTATCAAGCAAAGTGATCGTGTAGCACTGATTGGATGGTAGGTTCATCTGTTCCTCCACAATTTCATTCCCTTTGATCTTGTAGTAACCTGGAACTCTTTGGGCAACGACACTTGGCTGAGGATGTGTCACTATGACAAACCCTGTCTCGACTGCCATCTTATCTAGTTTCAACTTGAGCGTAACGGTCTGCTTGGCAGAGGAGGTTGCACTGTTGAGTGTCATGCCTCCTGGGCAACCATATTCTGCTGGTGGGTCGGTGCTTTCTTTACAGACAATAGTGCGAATCCATTGTTCGTGATCCGCAGTACGTGTCATTACCGCAGGATAGTCTGGATTGACACATCCGTACCCCCATGAGACAATACCCGTCACTCGATCTTCTTCGGGAGTGTCCCCCCTTCGAATCGCAGGACCACCGCCATCGCCATGACAAATGTATCGATTTCTAGCCATAGCACACATCATATCCGAAGATATATTGTCGTCGAGCGTAGTAGTAGTAGTAGAACCCGTCGTAGGATTGGTAACCTCCACCTGAGTACTCTTACAGGACTGATTATCCAAAACCAACAAGTCGGCCTCGCGTAATTGATCCGAGTACTTCTTACCGCCGTTGGCATTGGTAGTAGCTCCCCATCCAAGCACGGTAATCTCTTGACCCCCAGCAACAGCCTCCATATCGATCATGACAGGGGTATACCTCGACCGTCCAAAGATTTTCACAATCATCAAATCATGCGCGTAGGTCATCTCATTGTACTGAGGATGCTTGATCAATTTTTCGGGTATCAGATTCTCGTAGTCTAAACGATACGTGTGCAAATCATGGGGATCGTACGCCACCTCTTTCCCCAAGTTGGCCCTCCCCACCTCGATCCCATTGAATGCCTGGAAGGTTTCATCGCTCCCCGGCGGTTTATAATCGGCGCAATGTGCCGAGGTCATCACTAGGTCGGGAGCGATTAAGAATCCCCCGCACATGTGATAGTCGAATTTACCCCCGGCGTTGGATACTCCCTCGATTTGGAGTGAGGCCATGTAGGGATATCGATCACTTTTGGCTACGAAGGAGGAGGAGCCACCTATGCGTGTATACGGTGTTAGTACGGTGGCTGGTTCATATTCTTGTACGGTGATGCTATTGGCAGTGGTGCTGGTGGTGACAGATGTGGTGTTTGAGCCAAGCAACACAAACTGCATTGGGTCTTCTTCTTCATCCGCCTCCTCTTCGATGACTGCTGACATGGGTACAATGTTATCTGCATCATCTTCAGATGACTGCCCTTTGACATTTCCTTTGGAATGGAGTGCTCCGAGCCGCCGAGATTCGTGACGTTGTGTTTGTTTTGTTGATTGCCGCAGAGGCGACGATGCAAGTATTGCCTCGTGCATTGGCAGTACATCTGGGAGAGGTAGACCATCATGAGCGTGGCTTGATGCTGCAGCGGCTGTGGCTGCCATGCAGCAGCAGATAGATGCAGCGGTTCGTCTTCGTGTATATACCATTTCTATCTTATATTGGCAGGTTGTTGGGTGTGAATATTAATTGGATTTCTTTGCTCTTGGGTTTCGTCCAAAAGCTTTAGCTCTGTTATCAATTTGTCTCCTATCGAACGATGGTTTATTGACAGAGATTCGTCAAAGCATGCATGATTGCCATCAATGCCGGTTGTTCTTGCCAGTAGATCAATTCAGCTCGGGCGTCGGGGCGTTTGGTCGTTTCACGTTTTCAATCTATCCCTAAATCCCTACCTCGTTTTTAGGGGCCGATGTATTTTTGGGTTCGCATCCATTTTCATTGAATTCCAACTGAAATCGACTGGGGAAATGCAATGCGAACTTGCTTGGAGAACCATCCTAAATCCTAAAAAACAACACATGTGTGGCGTATTCGTACCTTTACGTACTAAAAGTAAGTAAAACTACTATCTACACTAAATAATACCTAATATCTCTCACCTCCTTTTCGCTACCCCTCTTCGAGACACTGTCCCTATGATGGAATTCATGTTGATACCATACTGGCCTGTGCTAAAAACCATGAAAATTCTAGCTAGAATAACTCTACAACTCTGAACAGATGAGTTACAGTTACTTGCATACTTGTGCATATGACGATACAGATGCTAGCGTTCCCTATACCTGTCAGTCGTTTGATATTGACCACTTCTCGCTCAGAGTTGCAACGGCTCTCCTCTATGTTCTGCAGTCGTCGACTGATACATATGTAAGAAGTCTCTAGCGTTAGGGGTTCTTCTCAAAAAATATTTGTGAGATATGAGAAATGGAACGCTCATTTTGAACTAAAATGTGTCTAATGATACATTTCTTCAAGAAGAAATTGCGACTATAAGCGTGCAAATTAATTTGCAATCAACCTTCATTTTACTAATTATTTTTTTAGGTGCATAATAATGTGGTCAAGTTCAAAAGAGTGAAAGGTACACCGAGACTTACGGTAGTTGTTGCGCCCTTTCAATCATATCTAGAACTAACTCAATCCCTATCACTCTCAAGTTGGGGATGTCATATGAAATTTTCATCTAGAGTATAATGAATGGTTAGTCAAGGTCAAGATTGAAATTTTTGAACAAAATGGTCACTACCACTATTTTTGAGTCACGAGGCGGGTATAATTATATAATTTTTGGCTTGGCCCATATCCACTTTTCCCACTCAGATTGAGTGTCTCCGGAGTGATTCAGGCAGATCACATCAGCTCAACCCTTCCAATCTCTCACCAATAGTATATTGAATGGTTAGACAAGGTTGAGAATGGAATTCATCATCCAAAACCATCACCACACCCCGACTTTTGAGTCACAGGTGATGAAAATTTTGGAAAAGAGTCCCTATATGTTTCACACCAAGATTGAGTGTGTACAGACTGATTCAGCCATTTCATACCAGCTCAATCCTTCCATTCTCTCACCAATAGTATAATGAATGGTTAGTCAAGGTCGAGATTGGAATTTTTGAACAAAATGGTCACTACCACTATTTTTGAGTCACGAGCAGATATGCATTTTGACATAGATATGGATAATTGTAGATCTATCATTTCGGCTGTTGGCTGATACCAACCTTTTGCAGCTTCGGATTCTAGCAGACTACACTATTGTGTTACAGTTCATGGGAACAAGAGATGAGATGATTGTGTGAAGGGGTCTTGCCACCTGTGGGGACTTTTTTCCGCATATTGCCTTTCTCTCGGATTTTTCTAGGTGTCCTTCTCAAAAAGAATGTTGTGTGGCGGCTGTGATTGCTCCACTGCTTGACGGCCTATCCACCTG
The DNA here is from genome assembly GCA_036939855.1 of Cyclotella choctawhatcheeana. Classification (NCBI taxonomy): domain Eukaryota; phylum Bacillariophyta; class Thalassiosirophyceae; order Thalassiosirales; family Thalassiosiraceae; genus Cyclotella; species Cyclotella choctawhatcheeana. The sequence continues at coordinate 70,012 of JALLPH010000028.1, forward strand.
GCACTTCAACCACATGGCCATCTTCGATCAAAAATGCACATTATTCTAGCAGCCGAAGGAGCATCGCTGGTGGCTGTAAGTAGACTTGTACCACTTCAACGCACTTTTTTGGTCATTCCTCCGCTTTCTGAGGGGTTATCAGCTGTTTGAGGCATGTTACCCCATGTTCAGATGATGTACATTCCTATGTGATCTTCTATATCATTCTCCAATGTCTACAAAACAGATATTTGGGTTTTTGTGCCTCACTGTAACCCAGCATATAGCCCCCCAAGCAGTACCGATAGCAGTACCGACAGCGACAGCAGCACCGATAGCAATACCAACAGCAATTGCAATGAGTAATCCCAATGCCAATCACAATAACAATAGCAATAGCAATAACAATGCCAATACCTACCAATAGCAATACTCTACTGATACCAACAATACTAATAAGTACCGATAGCAGTACTACCAAAGCCAAAGCAATACTACTAATACCAATACTACTGATACCAATACTACTGATACCAATACTACTGTTACCAATAATACTAATGAGTATATATAGCAATATCAATTCCAATACAAATACCAACATCAATACCAATACCAATAGCAATGCCATTGCCGACAGCAATGCCATTGTCATCAATATCTCAGCAAATCAATACAACATTCGACTCCAGTCATCATTGCTGGCTAATTGTTACATTTTCCGTGTTGTTGTAATACACTTGATGGTTGCTTATTATGATGCACTGCTGCAGCAGACAATGAAAACAAATGGGTACGTGTGAAATTAGTTAAGATTTTTCATGCAGTTGCAGTGTTTCGGTCAATATTACTTACATTCTCACCATACCGCTAATGATATTATTCAACCTATTGGTATTATCGAATTATAATGTGAGCGTTGAAGGGCTGAAAAGGGGTTAGTAGTCCATGAATTGGCTTAGCTACGAGCCGGAGACGTCGAATTCGGCCGCGGCGTAAATTGTGAATTCGGTGACGGCGCAGACCTCAGGAGGGCTGAGACTTTTGATGTGAGCGCATCAGCGGATGCCCAGGGGTATGGGTGAATGGTTGGCGGAAGGGGAGGGTCCGAATTCAGTTGGTTGTTGTGTAATAACCGCCGTCGGGGCATTTCAGGGGGTTCATCATGGTTGTGAGACCATTTTTGACTTGGTGGATGCAAATTTTGGGGATGAAAACTTGCATAAAGGACGGATATGGCCATGCTATCTTGCGCGCAATGGTGCCTTGTTCCACAAGATAGCATACCGCTTTAGTACTAGCCAATAATATAAGGCTCAAACTTTTGCATTCACATGGCCGATTTGGGTGAGATCGAATTTTTTAATTGTTGATGTTGGGCGATGAAGAGCGAGAGGAGAGGGGGGATGATGGCGATAGTTCGAAGGCAACTTCTGAAGTAGGAGTCAGGCAAGGATAACGTTTTTTGCGCAGGGGGGCAGGGCCACTAGAAGAGAGATTTGAGTGGTGCCCCCCCTACTACCGCCTCCGCATCGATACCACCGCGGCAGCTCATTCGGACAGTCGATTTTGGTGCTGAAAACCATCTATCACAGTGCTGAAAACCATCTATCACTCTATCACAGTGCTAGACATGCAAGACTCCCCCGATTCTAATAAAAATTTATAGGGGTAATCTAAAATATATTTTGTGTATTGTATTTTTGGATAGATCTCAACAAGGGCTACAAAATTAGCTTATTACATGGAAAAATTGGGAAAAATTCCAAATATTTTTGTTGACTGAATAATATCCATAAGGATTTTTAAAAACCCACAGTGGTCCTTCATTTTACACACACTCAAACACAGTTAATACAGCGCATCTGACAGCCGTTCAAAGGCTCATTATTCTTCTCGACGCTCCCCTCAACCTCAAGAGGCCTGCATAGTTTAAAAGTAAATTGGTTAAGCGGTCTTTACGTTATCAACTACTTTTGCATTTAACTCACAGTGATTTTCATTTTCTGTTATTGTAATTTGCTCCTTTGTTTTGCAATGCTAAGACATTGCTGTTACAAGCTCACTCAAGCCGCAAAATCAAGCACACGCCTTGCAGTATCTATGGAAAGGACTGTGATCTCTTTTTAGAAGGCTACACAATTGCCATAAAAAAATTACACAAATGAAGTACCACAGTGGTCCTTTCCAAATTCAAAAATATCCTCATGGATATGGTACTACCTATCTACTTTTATCATTATCATAGAGAGCACTCTCTTGAACAAATAAATGCCCCTCTGATGAGAAACACAGTAGTTAATTTATGAACTGCCCTCAACACTTGTACACTAAACCAAATCTAAGACATCAATATGAAACAGATGAACTGGATATAAAGCTCCAGCTTCTTGAACCCCCCTTGCTTCAAGATCCTAGTCAGCAATCCAACACACACAAAGTTTGGGGGGTTGTCCACCCTTGTCTCCTTACTCATATGCGGCTATGAGTGGAGTTCAGTAGGCCAAATCTCAACAGTAATAAGACATGGGAACAGCAAGATCACTATCTCAAACTGTGCACAGCCCCCAACAATGAGATTCAAAGGCAACAATCTGCAACAGTTAAGAGCTCAAGTGGTTTGGTGTAGACAGCACAGAATTCTAACACAGGATACTTAAGACCAATCCCATTTAGGCACTTCCAAAGCAGAACCAGCAAGAAACAAAACTAATCAATAAAAAACATGTGATAAGTAATTCTCAGACCTAAGCTCAAGAATAGGTAAGTCCAGGGAGATGGGTACCTACGAAAATAAAATAGAGATTGCCTGACCGAATTGACAGCTGTACGTGGCCAAATCGTCCACCTGTCAATCACCAGGGTCTCCAGCCAATACACTAAAATGTATTGTGAGTCCATCTCGTAACTCAACTGCTGTGTGTCTACTAGCCGCCGCTCACGCCTTCGGCAGCACAAAGTGCGCGAGGAATCAATGTGTCACCTTAACTTCTTGCTTCCGATGAAGTAGTGACACCACCGAAGCTTCCTGTCAAGTCCTACCTTGCTTCCCAAGTTGTATCCTTATGAATTATGAATGAGCCTTAATTTGAGGTACAGAGTTTCAATCCCGTCGGTCTAAGGCTCTATTGTTGTGTTCTTCTGCACCTTAGACTTAGAGGTGTACTGCAGAAACCATGAACACCCTAGAAGCCCTTCGATTCCGTGACTTGCAAACTTCAACTCGAACCCAAGGGCTGTATCGCAGGCTGACAAGCTCCGCTTCGCATCACAATCAAAGCACTCAACAGAACGCCCACCAACAGACAGAAAGCATTCCTCAGTGATCTAGGCGTCTCCTGGGGTTGTTCCAGGGCATTCCTTTGTAGAGCTGTCTCCCATCTTGGCCAGACGGCACGACCCGGTACCTGTTGGTATGGTACAACATATTGCTACCATAGTTTTACTCTAGGTATGTACCATCAAGAGATGAGTGGGAGAGTGACGAGGCCTCGCCACCTGTGCGGACTTGTTTTTTTTTTCGGATCCATCCTGCTTGCCTCTCCGATTTTTCTAGGCGGCCCTCTACCGTGAACTAGGTGTATAGGGAATTCGTAAATCCTTGCGGATACCAAATTTTTCCATACAACGATCTTGTTGGCGTAATTAACTAGCAAAAAAATTAATGATATCCGATGTATGTCTTATGCAAAGTATGTTGAGGCAATCGACGCGTGACGCCTCAGGCTATTTGTGTTTGTTTGTTGTGGGTTGTGTGAGTGTGATTAGCGTCTGAAGCGCTGAAGGTTTGTCATATTGATTAAATATGACTATGTCCGCCCGCATTATTTGTCGGATGTTCCCCCGAGTTCTACCGTAGAAAAAGGGAGTTGTTCCTTCCCCCTACGGCCTATCCACCTGGCACCTCAACCATGGCCATCTACGGTCAAAATCTTCACGTATTCTAGCCGCTCCACGTCCATCAGTTTTGGGGATGATGATGATGATGTCTGCCAGAGAACCGTTAATGTAAATGATAAATTAACAGGTGAATAATTATCCTAGTGGCTTAACTACGTTGGTGAGTTAACAATT